>JAJMBM010000046.1:0-39287 GCA_030565325.1 Insectozyma coleopterorum
CATCCGGAAAACTCATATTTTAGGTAGAAACTCTTCAGAAGTTATCTTCTTTGCCTTGAAGTTAGTCTTGATTTCTCCAATCATCATTCAGGAAACTCATATTTTAGGTAGAAACTCTTCAGAAGTTATCTTCTTTGCCTTGAAGTCAGTCTTGATTTCTCCAATCATCATCCAGGAAACTCATATTTTAGGTAGAAACTCTTCAGAAGTTATCTTCTTACCTTTTATTATTCAAGTTTGTTTGAAATAAGATACCCAATTTTTCATTTGTCCTTAAGTTAGTCTTGATTTCTCCAAATCATTCGTTAGTCGAAAGTCGAAAGGTTCTAAATTTTAAACTTGCTTGTCTATTAAATTTGGCGATTCCAATTCTATAGTCATAGAATTTTAGTTTGCTTTTTATAATATACAAATTATGCAATATGCAGCAAGAAGTAATCGCATGTATTTAATAAACAATCAAGTGAAACAATTAAACACTTTGTAATACTTTAAAATAATTAATTTGCAACTGGTAGCAAAAACTTAACTCCCCCCCCACACATTTGCAACACTTAGATTTCTTTTAGGGATAACAAATATACAATTGGTAAATTTCAATACTTTTAATTTCTTCAAATGAGTTCATTATTTTCTTTAAGTGGCCAAGTTGCGGTTTTAACCGGTGGCACTAGTGGTATTGGACTCGGTTACGCCAAAGGATTAGCAAGTGCTGATTTAAAACAACTAATCCTAACTTATAGATCAGAAGAAAAGTTGGAATTTGCAATTGAAGAAATCAGGAAATTGAACAAATCAATCACGATCAATTCCATCAAAATTGATTTTTCAACTCAAACTGAAGACGAAATTGTTGATATAATAACCAACGAGTCTTACAAATTCAGTCCCAAGATTGATATCCTAATAAACAACGCTGGAATCACCGTTCGGTCAAGTTTTGAAACTTTCAACCAATCGGATTTCGATTCAATTTTGAAAATGAATTTAAATATTCCCATAAAGTTGACGAAATCAATCGGGACAAGAATGTTACAACTGGATGAGAATTTCAGAAATTGTAAAATCATATTCACGGCTTCATTGCTTTCATTCCAAGGTGGGATGAACTCAACTCCGTATGCGATTGCAAAAGGCGGAATTAAGCAATTTACACAATCTCTATCAAATGAATGGAGTAACCGGGGTATTCGAATTAATTCAATCGCGCCAGGATATATTGAAACTAAATTGACTAAAGATATGGATGAAAATTCAAGAGAGTTGGTTAATAAACGAATTCCAATTGGAAGATGGGGCAATCTTGATGACTTCATGGGCCCAATCGTATTCCTAACCAGTGATGCTTCAAAATATATAACTGGTGAAACTTTAGTTGTCGATGGTGGATGGATGGGAAGATGAAAAGAAGATTAATATATATATATGAAAATTCAAGAGAGTTGGCTAATAAACGAATTCCAATTGGAAGATGGGCCCAATCGTATTCCTAACCAGTGGCGCTTCAAAATATATAACTGGTGAAACTTTAGTTGTCGATGGTGGATGGATGGGAAGATGAAAAGAAGATTAATATATATATATATGAAAATTCAAGAGAGTTGGCTAATGAACGAATTCCAATTGGAAGATGGGCCCAATCGTATTCCTAACCAGTGGCACTTCAAAATATATAACTGGTGAAACTTTAGTAGTCAATAGTGGATGGATGGGAAGATGAAAAGAAAAATTAATTTATATGGCATTTTTTTATATTCCTCCTGCTTCTCTGTACCATCTAATACCTCTATCGAAACTCACAACACATAAACCTTCGTTACTATCACCACCAGCACCACCTCTGTAACCTTTTCTAATAAATTTAACCCCACTTGGTATACTTTCATCTTGATCATTTTTCTCATTGTCATCTAAATCACTAATCGATAAATTTATAGTAGCTTCTCTTTCACCATTTTCTAAATCCCAAACTCTTAAACATTTATCAAATCCACAACTGACTAAACTTTTCCCATCCTCGTTGAAATCGAGTGATAAAATCCATCCCTGATGGGCAAATCCTCCAATTATAGATTTCGCAGAATGAGATGGCGTAGTCAACGTGCCTACATTTTCACCATGTTCCACGTCGTATAAAGTAATCGACCCACTCGCTTGGTTATCCCTAGCTACTGCTAATAACGTGCCCCCGGGACTAAACTCCAATACTCTCGGAATCGATGATGACGATTGGCTATTATTTATAATTAAATCTGTTGATCTGAACGTATATACGATTTTCAAATTGATGAAATCATATAATATAACATCACCATTCACATATCCAACTGCACATCGTGGGATTGTTGGACATATCGATAATGACATTGGAAATGAACTATTATTGGACTTTAAACTTCCATGGAGATTGAATGAAATATCATTATCAAATTTGATCTCGAATATATCTACCAATCCATTCACTTTTGATATTATTAAGTAATCTTGTTTATTTTTCAAATCTTTATAGAATTTAGGTTGCCAATATTTTTCAAATTTATTAGATATATCTTTCATATTTTCAATATCATCATTTTTAAACCATTTCAAGTAAACTTTCCCATTGAAACATGAAAATGCCAATAAGGTGATTTTATAATCTGTGTTTGGTAATACATTCTCATAGATGTCGAAAGAATGTATACCCGATTTATCTAAGAATATAGTTTTAACAAATTGTTTTGGTGAATGAACTTCATCTTGTTTATTATCCCAAAATTTGACACAACCATCTGAAGAAATTGAAATTGTGTACTTGTTAGTTATTCCAACACCAAGTATATCTGAATCGTGAGCCTGTGAGGCATTAACTGTTGATATGTATTGTTTACCCATAAGCAAAAAAAAAAAATCAAAGAAAAAAAAAAAAAATAAAAAGATCAGAAAAATTTACAACACATTTTGATACATTTTTTTTCAATGGCTGAACAGTTTATTCAACAGATTACGAATCAATCGATATTTCAATTGTTCGCTTTAAATAATAAGAACGTTGGATCCAAACACAATTTGAACAAATTGGTAATTCGAAATAATCAAGATTTGTTCTACGTTTCAAATAATGTTGTTCGATGTTGTAAAATTAATCCTTATACTACAAATTATAAATTATTAAACACCCATGGTGCTTATTATGAAATCCATTCATTATCGTTGAACCAAACTGGTAACTTGCTAGCTTTAATTGGCTCAAATCAAATTGATATTGTCGATTTACCAAATAATCTAAATCATAATGATTCGGTATATATAAATAATTCATCTTATAAAATCACAAATATCCAAGGTGAGATTAAAAAGGTCATATGGCAATCTATCGGCTCAAACGATTGTATATTGGTAATTTTAAATCATTTGAATAATATCAAAGTATTTGATATTTCCTTATCTTTAAATATCCCCCAATTGGATATAAATTTAAATGAGTTTGAAAATTTTAGAGGAAATAACGTTACGTCTATAAGTTTTGGTTCATCAAGGAATTTAACTGGTGGGTTAACTTTGTATATTTCAACCGATCAAGGGTTTATATATACAATATTCCCATTTATTGCAAAAACTACAAAGATTGCAACCACTGAAAATGCAATTGATATAGCTATTGACGATACAAAAAGCGTAATTGAGTTAATACAAGAAAGATTTCAATCAAATTTAATGGACACTGCCCTGAGTTTAATTAATAAACTGGCATTAAAACAATTTGATTATTTTCAATATTTGAAAAATCAAATCAATAATAATATTTTGAATAAACAAGTTCGAAATCTAAACAACAATCCATTTGAATTAATTATCTTGGAACAACCGATTAATAATGGATATGAAAATGTCAATTTACAAGGTCCATTAGTTTCAAGTCAACCAATTTATGACTTGACGTATATTTATGATAACGAAATGGTTAGTTTATTAATTAGTATTGGTGAGAATTCGACTATAAATTATTATGCACAATTGAATCCATTGTTAATGAAGGATAAAATCGATGTAAAGAAAGGGTATACTAAACCTAAAAAAGGATTTGGATTCCTTGATAATTATACTTTAAATGATGAAATCAAATTTTGGCAAGATGATTTAACAATATTGGATATTTTACAGTCTGATAAATTAGATATCCAAGGTACAAATTGTTATTTCCAAACATTAAATAATGATGATAAATTATCAGTTGTAATAGATAATCAATTTATAATAATTGATAATTCATGGTGTAAGAAATTAGTTGATTCATTAACATCCAATCCAATATTGGACATTATGACAAATTATGATATTGCATCGTCAAACACTGAATTATTAAAAGGAAGTGGATATGTAAAGGATGAAATATCATCGACTGGAGAATATTTAATACTTTTAAGAGATAAAGAAATTGATGATTTAGAAGTTATCACAATAAAAAATAATGCAATAGAATCAAAAGAAGTTAAATTGATTGAAAATGATGAAATAAAACAACCATCTGAATTAGTATCAATAAATAAACCATTTGAAGAAATTGAACACGAATTGGAGAAATTGAAAAGTATGAAATTGGGTGATTTGAATGGTGTTGATGATTTAGATGGATCCATTGAAAGTTTAGAGAAATTGAATCAATTATCAAATAATACTAAAAAGATTTTATCTGAATATACAATATTTGGAATGAAATTACAATCAAGAATATTATCACAATTGGATCTATTAAAAATTGAAATCGATACAATTGAAAATATAAAATGTAAAAAAAAAATTGAAATAAAGGATGAAAATATAAATAAAATGAATATAAAACAAGATAAATTAAATGAAAGATTAAAAAGTTTACAAGAAAAGATTTATAAGTCGTTAGTCAGAATTAACTCAAATCAATCATTACCTTTATCTAAAAGTGAAAAGAAATGGATGGAGCAAATGAATTTATTAATTGGAGAAATCATTAAAGATGATAATAATTTAACTAAAAGAGTTGAAAATTTAATAAATCAAGTTAATTTGATTAAAGAAAATAATGAAATTGACAAAATTGATGAATTGGAAGAAATTAAATTAAATAAAAGATTAAATAAGATAGTAAATTGGTTAAAATTAGAAGATAAATCTATAATTGAATTGAAAACAAATTTAAAAAACATAACAACAATGAAAATTTAAATAATCTTTACGTCAAGTTTTAAATAAATGAAAATTTAAATAATCTTTACGTCAAGTTTTAAATAAATGAAAATTTAAATAATCTTTACGTCAAGTTTTAAATAAATGAAAATTTAAATAATCTTTACGTCAAGTTTTAAATAAATGAAAATTTAAATAATCTTTACGTCAAGTTTTAACCCATCGTAATAACGATTATTAAAATTGTTTGCAATAATTTGACACGAATTCAAATTTGAAAATTTCAAAATTATACTATTATTTTTAAATTTTATATCTAATAAATGAGTGTTGTTTATGAGTTTCAGTATTTCTTCATTTAAATCTTGTAATATATCATTTTTTAAATCATCATTTAATTTCCGAAACATATTTTTAATTAACAACCTTGGTTCGTTTGAAAATTTTGCAATTTCAATATTAATTTTGTTATTTTTAAAATCAGTTTGATCTAACATTTCAATAGCAAGTTGACAACTTTCATAATTTGTATAAATGATCAAAGCTTCACCATTAAACTTGGTATCCTTATAATATAATTTAATTTTAGATTCACCATTTTCATCTTGTTTTATACTACCATATTTATTAAATAATTCATACAATTCTTCTTTGGAAACATTTGGTAAATTAGATACAAAAATCCCAGTAGACGATTTCAACTTTTCCACATTTCTCAATTCATTTTTCAATTTTTCAATCTTTTCCAATTTTAATTTCTTGATGTTTTGCTTATTTTGATCATCATTGATGTTTACTTCTATCCATCTTTTCTGTTTTTGATTGTATTCATATTCGACACCGTTATCAACTATACACCATTTGTTATCTTGCAATATCAATCTCTTATCCAATTTGTCTATATCCAATTTCTCAATATTTGTTTCATTTGGTGGTAATGGTAAATTCATGAATGTATATTATATTTTTTTTTTTTTTTTTTTTTTTTTTTTTTTTTTTTTTTTTTTTTTTTTTTTTTTTTTTTTTTTTTTTTTTTTTTTTTTTTTTTTTTTTTTTTTTTTTTTGTTTTTTTCGCTTTCGGAAAAAATCTTTGTTCAACAAAAATGTCAACTACACCAAATGATTACATTCTAAGTTTATCCGATGAACAGATCGAGAACGACCAATTGATCGGAGTCAAGGCTATCAGGTTATTCCTACAAAGCAAGACCTCCTACGACGTATTGCCCGTTTCCTACAGATTGATAGTCTTGGATACAACTTTGTTAGTTAAAAAGTCTTTAAACATCTTATTGCAGAATAATATAGTTAGTGCCCCATTGTGGAATCCCAAAACATCAAGATTTGCAGGATTACTAACAGCTTCGGATTTCATAAACGTCATACAATATTACTTCCAATATCCCGACAAGTTTGAATTTGTCGATCAATTGACTTTGGACGGATTAAGAGATGTTGAAAAAGATATTGGTGTTGATCAAATTGAAAAAAATTCAATACATCCATTCAAATCGTTATACGAAGCATGTATTAAGATGTTGGATTCAAAGGCAAGAAGAATCCCGTTGATCGATGAAGATGAAAAGATCAAGAAAGAAATTGTTGTTTCTGTTTTAACTCAATATAGAATATTAAAATTTGTTGCTTTGAATTGTAAAGAGACCAAAATGTTATTAAAGCCAATCAAGAATTTGAAATCGTTAAATGTGTTGAATAAACAAATCTCAACAGTCACAATGGATACCCCAGTAATAGAAGCTATACATTTATTAGCTCATAAATCAGTTAGTTCATTGCCAGTGATAGACGAATGTGGAAAGTTGGTAAATGTATATGAAGCCTTTGATATTTTAACGTTGGTTAAAAATGGCATGTACACAGATTTGGATTTAACTATCGGTGAAGCTTTATTGCGAAGATCTGAAGAATTTGAAGGTGTTCATACTTGTACTTTAAATGATAGATTAAGTACTATTATGGATACAATTAGAAAGTCAAGATTGCACAGATTGTTCGTCGTTGATGATGACGGTAAACTATTGAGTGTTATAACATTGAGTGATATATTGAATTACATATTATACGCTGAAGATTAGCAGCATGCATTTATTGAAGTTATTCTGTTTCTACGAGATTTCTCCATTTGGTAATAATACCCGAGTTCCAATTTAGGCGTTTATAGCCGGCCTTCCATTTCTGAAAAAAAAAATAAAAAAAAAAAAAAAAAAAAAAGATTTCGATTCTGATTGAAATCAAAAGCTTAATAAAAGCTTACTAATAGACATCAATCCCTTTATTTATTCTATACCTTATACTCTTTTTTCTTCATGAGTCGAATAGAGTTGGAAACAGAAGACGCTACTGAAGATGAGACAGAGTTATTTAGAAAATTAGCATTGCCTCAAGTTACACTTCGATCAACTTTAGTTGGATTAATCATTGGTACTATAATATTGATTTCAAATTTTCAATTCGGGTTACAAACAGGCTGGGTTTCTATGATGTCCCTACCGGCTGCATTGTTGGGATTTACAATTTTCAAATTAACTGGATTTGCATCCAATTTCTCCGATGTTGAAAATGTATTTATACAAAGTTTGGCAGTTGCTATTGGCACCGGACCTTTGTGTTATGGATTCATAGGTATAATCCCTGCAATTGAGAAGTTTGTTACTGGAGAAGAAAACGGATTGGGTAGATTAATTAAATTTAATCTAAATGAATTAATGTTGTGGTCCTTGGGGTTAGGTTTATTCGGAGTATTCTTTGCAATCCCATTAAGAAAACAAGTTATCATAAAGGAAAAACTACCTTTTCCTTCAGGCTCAGCAACTGCAACCTTAATAAGCGTGCTACATAATGAAAAACTAATAAACCAAGAGGAGATGATGGAAGAAAATGAATTAGATAATAATTATGATAAAAATATCCAATCATTATTCATCACATTCCTAATATCTTCTTTATACACTTTGGTTTCGTTTTTTTTCCCAATTTTGAAAAATATACCTATATTTGGTCGGGTTGCTAATAAATGGGAATGGAATTTCCAACCTTCGCCAGCGTATATTGGACAAGGTATAATCATGGGCTTGCCGACGGTGTCATATATGTTGGTTGGATCTATATTGGGATGGGGAATTTTATCTCCGTTATCAAATTATATGAACTGGGCCCCTGGGGAGATATCCGATTGGAAGAATGGTTCACAGGGCTGGATATTATGGATTAGTTTAAGTATAATGATCAGTGATTCTTTAGTTTCATTTGTCATAATTAGTTTTAAATCAATTTTCCAATTTTTAAAAGATAAACAAAGAGTTCGAAATGATTATGAAATTCAATTATTATTAAATAAACAAGACGATGTTGAAATCATACCCGAAGAACATTTGATTTCAAATTTTATAACAATTATTGGTGTGATTATTTCGAGTATGATCTGTATTATATCGTTAAAGATTATATTTGAAACACTAGTACCTATTTATTCAATATTTGTTGCAATTGTACTAGCTATGTTATTTTCAATCTTAGGTGTGCGAGCTTTGGGTGAAACGGATTTGAATCCAGTTAGTGGGATTGGAAAATTATCACAATTAATCTTTGCAATTATAATACCTAAAAACCACCCATCAAAGATTTTAATAAATTTAATAGCTGGAGGAATTGCAGAAGCCGGTGCACAACAAGCAGGAGATCTAATTCAAGATTTAAAAACTGGTCATTTAGTAGGCGCATCTCCAAAAGCACAATTCATAGCACAATTAATTGGAACTTTTTATTCAATTTTTCTTAGTTCAATCATGTATAAAATTTATAATTCAATTTATTCAATCCCAAATAAATTATTCAGAATCCCAACCGCAATCATATGGGTGGATTGTTCAAGACTAGTCAATGGTGAAGGACTACCTGAAAAAGTTGGATTATTTTCAATTATATTCGGAACCATATTTGGAATAATTTCAATTTTGAAAAACGTTGTATCCAAAGATTGCAAATATTATAAATATTTAAAATACTTACCAAATGGTGTTGCTGTGGGGATTGGAATTTATAATACTCCCAATTTCACATTGGCAAGATTCCTAGGTGGGATTATAAATTATAATTGGAACTTTTTCAGTAATAGAGGTAAAATTTCAATGATTATTTTAAGTAGTGGTTTAGTCTTAGGTGAAGGTTTATTTAGTACTGTTACAATGCTACTAACAAGTTTAGGGGTATAAAAATTTAATAGATACAGTTATTTTTTTCTTTTTTTTTTTTTTTTTTTTTTTTTTATACAATTATACAAATTCTTTCATCATCTTGAATTTCTTTCTCTATCGGCGTTAATTCTTTGATTTATTAAATATATAGCCATTTGAAAACTTTCTGGAGTACCTGTTAAAGTTAATTTTCTAATATTAGTCATTCCTTTACCTTTAACCATCATGGATTGACCCATATCAGGTTCGATGTCAACATAACTACAGCCACTATTTGTTCTAATATGTTTTATATTGTTACCTCCTTTACCAATAACACTTCCGATCGACGAGTTTGCAACAAAGATATCTTGATTATATTTGCCACCTCCAATTGGAACTGCTGGCTTGACAATAACTTCACCAATCATATTATTACCGAATTCATCAACAAACAGATTTTGCTGTGGAATAGAACTTGGAACAGGTGGTTGGTTGAAATTATGTTGAGAGTATTGATTATTAGATTGGAAGTTTGAAAAATTATAAGCTTGTTGTTGTTGTTGTTGTGGGGGGTTTTGTCCATATGGAAGGATATTGAATGATGATTGTGATTGTTGTTGTTGTTGTTGTTGTTGTTGTTGTTGGGGGATTTGGGAAGGTGGGGGTTGTTGAGGGTTTGATTGGAAAGGTAAAGGATTAGAAGGTAACGCACGAATTGGAGCAGTAGGATTTGACGGAGATGAAGGGATTTGTTGATTATGTTGATAATTTGCTGGATTATATAAAATAATTTTACTCTTTTTTAATACATCTTTATGTTCAATCATTTCTTGTGCGATGAAATAAAGTGCAATATGAATAGCATCAGCAACACCTTGTACTGATAAAATTCTATCGGTTGAAAATGCCAATGGGTGTTCTGCGGCTTTCAATTTAGAAGCTGATTTGTCTTCAATTTCTCGAAATTTTTGTCCTTGTTTACCAATTATGAATCCAATCATTGGATGTGGGATTAATAATTTCAAATTATAATTTTGTGAGTCAATTGATGCGGGTTCATCTTCAGGTTCTTCTAAAATTGCCCTGACTATTAATCCAAATGCTCTAGCTACATTTTCAGATAAGCCTTTAACGGTAACAATTCGTTCTGGTACGCCTTGCAAATTTTCACTAACTTGAACTTTTACATCGGCTTTCTTTCTGATATGAGTGATGGTTTCGCCCTTTTTGCCGACAATTGTACTGGCTTCTTTAACGGGACAGTACATTCTAAATGAAATAACATTTGAATCTTCTTTATGATTTGAATGTGATTCAAGATGTGATTCAACATGTGGTTCAGAAACTATTACACCTTGATTCTGTTCTTCTTCATGTTCATTTTCTTCTTCTTGTTGATTTTCTTGTTCATTTTGTTCATTTTCTTCTTCATTTTGTTCATTTTCTTGTTCACTCTCTTCCTCAGATTCTGGTTCTTGGAATTTTACCCCCTTCTTTTCCTTCTTTGGTTCTTCAAAAGTGACGCCCTTTTTCTCCTTTTTCGGTTCATGGTCAAATTTGACTTCTTTAGATTCAGATATTGATGTAATAACAGGAGCAGTTTTAATTTGTTCATCTTGTTGTTCAACTTTTTCCAATTGTTCAGAATCTAAAGCGATTCTTTTATTACTATGCAAATCAGTATCATTTGAATCAATTGTGTCCACATTATCTTCTTCTTCTTCATTCTTACGCTTCAATACATTGTTTGTACTTTGATCACTATTGTTATCAGACATTACCAAATGATGTAAAAAAATTGAATGCTGGATGATTAAATATTTTCGATTGTCAATAAAAAAAAAACTTTATTGGTGGATGGTGCACGACCCGCGAAAAAAATGCAAACAAACAAACAAACAAACAACGACAACAAGAACGAGTGGGGGCAATAGACAATTATTACGACATATGGAGAAAAAAGTGTACGACATTTGTTTGTGTATTTAAGTTTAACTTATTAACTATTAATATTGTGAGCTGCTTTCTGTTGTTGGTCTTCAAGTTTTGCTTGTTTGTACAATTGGTCTTTTCTTTGTTCAGACCTATTGAGGAAGTCCTGCTTGTCTAGATACCCTGCTTTGTTAAACTTTTTCAACTCGTCACCGATTTTTCGTTGATCTATAAAACTTGCCCAATCCAATCTTGATTTTTCCAATGTTGACAATTTGAATTTCTTATTGTTTAGTGATACAAACTTATCTATCAATGAGGGTCTTTTTAGTTTGATTCTTAGATTTAGTTTCTCATTTGGATTCAATGGGTTTGAACGTATTATATCGACTTGAGAACGATTCGATTGGACGTCATTGGATGTAATCGAGCTGGTAGAGTTGAGATAAGCCTTAGCTTCTTCACTATTTTTGTCAACGTATTTTGACTCAGTGATCAATTTCCCAGCAAATGTATAATTGATTTGGATTTTGATCTTGGAATCAACAACCTCTTCAACATCGGAATAATCCGTCGAATCCTTCTTCCCTTCGTCTTTCTTGGTCTCTTGCGGGATGATTTCATTGTACAGTTTTGAATTTTTCAATTCGGTAAATATTGAATCTACATCTATTTCACTCGTTTGTTTGACTAATCCATTTGGATCTAGTTTGTAATTACCAAGATATTTCAGTTTCCTTCTTTGATCATCGAATATGCGTTGTGACCTTGTTTTAACTTGTGAATGACTTGATTCTATTTTAGAATAATCGGGTATATTCTTACCCCCCTCGTCCTCGTCCTCGTCGTCTTCGTCATCCTCCTCATCGTCCTCATGGTCTTGTTTCTTTGTTGGGTCGAAATCTTCATCTTCTTCTTCGTTATAATCATCTTCTATTGAGTGGTCCAGTGTGGACATTGTTATTCCCGTGTGATTTAAAATGGCTCAGTCGAAAAATGGCCTTATTATTTTTTTTTTTCTCTCTCTTTTCTTTTATATAAAAAGACACCAAATCATTCATATTCCACATTTCATTTTATCTTTAATCATGTCTGAGTTATTTTATGCCGATACAGAGGGTCCAATTGTGGTTTTGTCCGCTACGAAGCATTTCAACCAATTGAGTTCGAACGAATTGAAAAAATACGCCCATTATTTATCAAGAGCAAGTTTCAACGGTACACGAGCAGTATTGAGGAGTGTTTCACCCGAAAGTGAATCGATTTTCGATTTGATCTTGAAAATCCATCAACATTTCAACCAACCAAAGAGTAATGAAGAGTATTTTGAATTAATCGATTTGGACCAAATTGACATTTTGTACTATTTGGAATATTCCGCCCAATTTTTAGATAATTGCGGAAATTATAAATCTTTTGGTGATAAGAAATTCATCCCCAGAATCGCAATTGAAAAATTTGATAAATTGATAACTCAAGTGAATAACCAAGAGGTTCATGATTTATACAAGACAGTTAGAAATGAAATTTATTCAACTGAAAGGGGGATATTGGGATATCCTGAAAACGGACATTTAACAAATTATTACCCAAATAGTGACAACATCACCAAGAATGAAATCGATTTCATTAATAAAACTTTGGCTGATAATGGTATTATGCCGGAAAATACAAGAGTTACAAAGTTGAACGATAAGGAATTTATCGTCCTTGTTGCATCTTCCGAAACTACCAATAAAACTGATTATTATAAAGACGAATTGATTTGTGAAGGTGTCAAAATCAAATTCCAATTTGGTGATCATTCGAAGGAATTTGCAAAAATCGTTGAGAATTTCTCAAATGCATTGAAATACGTTTCGAATCCAACTCAGGAAAAGATGATTAAATATTACATTGAATCGTTCCAAACTGGGTCGATGAATGCTCATAAACAATCGCAAATCGAATGGGTTAAGGATTTGAAACCCGAAGTTGAAAGTAATATAGGGTTCATTGAAACTTATAGAGATCCAGCTGGAGTCAGAGGCGAATGGGAAGGTTTGGTAGCAATGGTGAATCATGAACGTACCAAGAAATTTTCAAAATTAGTTGAGAATGCTTCAATATTCATCGATGAATTGCCATGGGATAAATTGTATGAAAAGGATACATTCACACCCCCGGATTTCACTTCATTGGAAGTGTTGTCATTTGCTGGCTCGGGTATACCAGCAGGGATAAACATTCCAAATTACGACGATGTGAGATTAAATTATGGATTCAAAAATGTTTCATTAGGAAATGTACTTAGTGCGAATCCCAAAAAGCCTAAAAAGGAAGAAATTATCACATTCATTGATGACGATTTACAGCAGTTATTTAAAAAATGGAGAGATGATTCCTTTGAAGTTCAAGTTGGTTTACATGAATTATTAGGCCATGGAAGTGGGAAATTGTTACAAGAAGTTGAACCTGGAAAATTCAATTTCGATAAATCAAATGATGAAATTAAATCTTGGTATAAACCTAATGAAACGTGGTCTTCTGTATTTGGAATGACCGCCGGATCTTATGAAGAATGTAGAGCTGAATTAGTAGCATTGTATTTAATCTTGAAAAAGCCATTGCAAGTGTTGCCAATTTTCAATATCACAACCAAACAAGACCAAGAAGATGTTAAATATATAGCCTCATTATTAATGATCAGAGCTGGGTTATTGGGTTTGGAATTCTGGGATCCAAATTCAAAAAAATGGGGTCAACCTCACATGCAAGCAAGATTTGGTATAATGAAACAATTGCATAAGTCAAAAATCTTTGAATTTAAATTCACAAAACCAGATTATTCAGATTTGAAAATCGAAATCAATAAAGGTAAATTGAATGACGCAAGTGCTGTCGAAGCCCTAGGTGAGATGTTACACAATTTACATATTTTCAAATCAACAGGAAATAAAAAAGACGGTGTTGAATACTATTTGCAAAAGACGAATGTTGATGATGAATATAAAAGATTCAGAGATGTTGTTTTGAAGGAAAAGAAACCAAGAAGAAAGATTATCCAATGTAACACAATCTTGAACGATCAAGATCAAGTTGAGATCGTCGAATACGATGAAAGTGAAGTTGGAATGATTCAAAGTTATTATGATAGAAATATATAGAGAATAATAAATAATATTTTATTGCGAGAACCAAAAAAAAAAATATATATAATAATATTAATACAAATAGAATTTTCATGTTTCAAACAATTCTAAAGCCATGTCTAAGGACGAGTTCAATACGACTATGTCTACTGCAAAGATGTAGATTCCATCTTCAACACTCGATACCCAATATAATCAAACCAATTTCAATAGCTACACAAATTAAATTCAAATCAACAACAACAACAACAACAACAACAACAACAAGTATTCAACCTTCTTCCAAATTGTCTGTTTCAGATTCGGTAAAGTCTCATTTGGATCATTCATTGTTGAAACGGAAAGAACTTGATCTTAAGGAAGAAGCAAAAGCTAAGGAGAAACAACGATCTTTTAAACAGAACTTCAAAACTATATCAAGAATTATTAAATTGGGTAAACCCGATTGGAAGTTATTTCTACTATCTATTGGATTCATATTCCTTGCTGTTTTGTATCCCATGTTTGGTGTACGATTAGTTGGAGCAATCCTAGATTCTTTCAACTCAGGCATTAAAGATCCAAATGGGAATTTGTTGGTTTGGGGTTATACCTTCAAGACAATTATATCATTTATGATTCCATTTATGTTCATCAGTGCCTTTTGTTTCTGGTCCAGAAACTGGATGTTGAAATTATTAGGTGAACGATTGGTTGCAAGATTGAGAAACAAAATCATGAAAAGTTTATTAAGACATGACTCGAAATTTTATGACAACGATAAGAATAAAGTTGGCGATTTGATTAGTAGATTATCAAGTGATGCATTTATTGTTTCCAAATCCATAACTTCGACATTACCAGATGGATTGAAACAACTATTATTTGGAATTTTGAGTTGTTTTATGATGTATTATATAAATCCAATTTTATTTGGTACGTTTCTATTAATCTCGCCTCCAATTACAATTGGATCGGTGTTTTATGGTGAAAAGATACGTAAATTATCAACAAATTTACAAAACGCAGCTGCAAATTTGACTAAAGTGTCCGAGGAAACTTTAAACTCGATCAAAGTAGTCAAAGCATTTACAGCCGAGAAGAATGAATTGAATAAATATAGTTCAAAGTTAAGAGATGTCGTGGATATAGCCAAGAAGGAAGCATTTGCACAATCAAATTATAATGTATCGATATATACATTATATCATTCGGGTTATTTAGCTTGTATTTCATTAGGCACTTATTTTATGTTGAATGGTATAATGACCGCTGGGGATGTTATATCATTTACATTTTTCGCCGAATGGTTCAATGGTGCATTGTACGTGTTGACTATAAGTTATTTAGAATTAATGAAAGGTGCAGGTGCAGCAATTAAATTATTCGATTTAATCGATTACAAACCCACAGTCAACCCCATCTATGGAGAGAAGGATGTTTCTAATTTGAATAATTCAATTGAGTTCAAAAATGTTAAATTTTCATATCCAACAAGAAAAAATCAATTGATATTCAATGATTGTTCATTCAAGATTCAAAATGGTACTTCTACATGTATTGTTGCATCTAGTGGAGCTGGGAAATCAACAGTTGCATCATTATTATTAAGAAATTATAATATCCAATCTGGTGAGATTCTAATTGGCGATAAAAACATTCAAAATATTCAAGTCAAACAATTGAGAAAAAAAATCATTGGAATTGTTCAACAAGAACCCATATTATTATCGGGTACAATATTAGAGAATATAATATATGGATTGAGTTCAAAAGAGATTCAAGAGTTGAATATGAATGATATCATTAATGTTTGTAAACAAGCAAATTGCCATGAATTTATAATGAATTTTGTTGATAAATACGATACAATAATTGGAAATAAAGGTGCTTCATTATCGGGAGGTCAAAAGCAAAGGATCGCAATTGCAAGAGCATTAATTAAAAAACCAAAGATATTAATCCTAGACGAAGCTACTTCTGCACTAGATTCAAAGTCAGAAAATTTAATAAATGAAACGTTGAAGAATTTGACAAATCAAGGTAGAATTACAATCATATCCATCGCACATCGATTGTCAACAATCTCAAAATCAGAATATATATTGGTATTGGGTAAAAATGGTAAAATTATTGAACTGGGGAAATTCATTGAATTATTTAGTGATTCAAATTCAGAATTATCAAAATTATTAGATGATAAATCAACAGAAGAGAAAAATGAACAAGATGAGAAAATCATCCAATTGCAAGATAAAAAGGCAAATGAAATTGAATTCTTGCAAAGTTTGAAATCTCAAATCAACAACTTATCGAATGAATCAAAAATAGAACTTCTTGAACAGTTGAAAGAAAATGCAGAAACCCCCTCCCATAGATAATATGTAAATAGGAAATAATATATATTTATAGATTGTTTTTAATCTTTTATTTGTTCTTCTTGTAATGGTTTTGGTTCACTTGGTTGGTTTTGTTTATACGTAATAACTTTGGCATCACTCAAACCTCTTCTTTCAGCAGCATCTTTGAATTCTGGCTTTAATGATTTTCTCAATGTACGAGCAGCAATTGTCAATGCTTTGTTTAATGAAATACCGGCTTGTTTGTATGCTGTCATCGTTGAATAGATTTAATCTCGGTTTTGGAATTGAAAGAGAAAAGATGAAAATTTAACTAAAGTTTTCTATTGGTGAGAGATCGTTGTGCAGCACACGCTAATTTAATTTTATTAGCTTTGCTACCAATTGTGTATTATATATTGTTTTGCTGCGAATGAAAAATATAAAATTATATTTGAATTGACAGTAAAAATTGTTACTACTTTTTCAGTTTTCGAATCTACTTCTTGTCCATTTTTTTACTATTGATCCAATTTATGAAATCTATAAATAAGTTTGGAGATATTTTAGTATCATCTTGTAATATCCATTTCTTCATCGATTCAATGTATATATCGGCAATTTTTTCCAAATTGGATTGATTTATGAATAATAAATTTTTAGATACAATTATACAACTCTGGTTTAAAGACTGTGTCACTATATTATTTGACAATTTAACCTTTGAATAAGATTGTTGCAAATGTTTTAAAAGTTCAAATAATTTCTCTTCTTCATTTTGGTCTAGTTTTGTTTTTGAGATTTTTGTTTTGATTAATTTATGTGTTTTGTTTAATAAATTTTTATCGGTTGTTAAGTTAATTAAATTGATTAGATTTGGTAACATTAATAAATTATATTTTGAATTTGGATTTTTATTTATGAAAATTTCTAATAACTCGATTATTCTATTTTTGAAATATATGATTTGATCTTTTGCTTGTAATTTTTCTAATTTTCTTTTATTACCAGTTTGGATGTTATCTAATATATCTCTTCTGTCTTTGAAAATTTTCGACAATTGATCATCCATGGCGATCATTTGTTCATCATCCATTGAATCAGATTCATATTCATCGTTTGAGGATAAATTATCTAATTCATCAAATTTAACTTCTCCACTTTCTTTTGTAGGTATACCTAAAGCTTTTGCCAATTTCAAATTCGTCTCTTTATCTAAATCATTCAACTCTGCATCGTCATCTTCCTCTTCTTCCTCTTCTTCCTCTTCTTCCTCTTCTTCCTCTTCTTCCTCTTCTTCCTCTTCTTCCTCTTCTTCTTCTTCTTCCTCTTCTTCCTCTTCTTCTTGGAATAACTTTTCTTGTCCTTGTTTGTTTTCTCTAGTTTCCAATACGTCAAATAACATTCTGAAACACTCTTCATTTATACGCAAGTTTCCATTCTCATCATTATCACATAAATAACCTTCCCATACGATATTTGAGATTTTTTTAAGCAATGGAGCCTTTTTACTTAAAAAACTTAATAAAATTTCTGTCAACATTACGGAATTTGTATCACTGCTCGTTTTTTCATAAATCTCTTTTAAATCCGAAATGATTTCTATTATATCAGGTTCTTCCATATAAATTTGAATTAAACACATTGAAAATAATAATTGAAATATATAATTGTCATCACAATTTAGTAAAATATGATTAATTTCATCTTCGATTTTTTCAATTGATTCATCGAATGAAATTAAACAAAGATTTGATTTTTTTAATTCTTGAATCTTTTTATAAGTGTATAAAGACCAACTTTTATCATTTGAATCCTTTAAGGATACAATTTCAGATAAAATTGAATTCAATTTTTCTTGGTTCAATTTTATAATATTTGAAGTTAATTTTGTTTTAAAAAAAGAATTTAAAATTAATAAATCTAAAATAGATTCAATTGTAGAAATTGAAATCAAAGATTTTGACGTTTTCAATAAATTTGTCATTTTATCAAGGTACCATTTCAATATATTATCATTTGAAGATTTAAATTGATTAATTTCATTTTGAGATTCAACAAATGAATTAAACTTTGATATAAATATCTCAATATATTCATTTATATAAATTGATTTTATATTTAAAATTGTCTCAATTGTATTTGTCTTGGTTATTAAATCGAAATTCCAACAATTTGAAATCAAACAATTTAAAATTTTTGAAGAAAAAATTGGATTTGATTGACATTTGGATATAATTTCCTTTATAGTCAATTTTGCAATTGAATTCAATAATCTATTTGAATTTGAAATTTGATTTATTAAACATCTGAGAAAATTATTTGTGAAAATGTATTCAATTTCATGTGGATCATTTATTAATTTCAAAAATTTATTGAAAATTTCAAACCCCCAATATTTCCTTTCATGAGAAGATTTTTCATTAAATAAAGATTCATCGATGACAATTTTGAAGAATTCCTTTATTGACACATCATTTTCAATCTTGACCCTTTTCTTACCGTTTAATTTCTCATCTTCATTGATCAATTTCGAAATTATCACATCCCACACAAATGGTAATTTACTCGACCAATTTGAACTATTTTTCTTACCATCTTGATCTTGAATAACCTCACAATCCTTGAGTACTTTGGATAATAAATACAAGTTATTTTTATTCAACGGATCACCATTTTTCCAATTTATTTTACAATTTGTCAATTTCGGTAATATTTTGTCCTTTACATCCTTTTCAATTATTAAATAAATCGCACAAGTTTCAGTCGATAAATTCAATCCGTTGTTATTTAAATTTTGTAAAATGTGTAGTAAGATTTGTTCATTTGAATCTTGTTGTAAATGTTGTATAAATTGAAATAAAGTGAATAATGAAGTTTCTCTCAACCAATTTTTATGAATCGCCAATTGAATCAAAGAATTGACGAATTCAACTTGAACATCAATACTTGCATTATATATAGATTTATTATTGATTAATATTTGTAAACCAAATAATTTCCCAAACAAATAAGCACGTTCTTCTTTACCTTTCAATGAAGATTTCAAATGGGTGATTTCATTCAACTTGTCCAAATAGAGCTTGATTGTAATAAAATCTCTTGATAGCAATTCATTTACAATTTCTCCCAAACACATTGAGAATCCAAATTTGGCAGATTGTCTAGTTGTGATTATCCCTTTTAATAAACGATTTAAAGCGTAGTCCCATTCATTGGAGTCATTTTCTTCAATCAAATCTTGGATTAAACCCTTTGCGGAATCCAACCGTTCTTGTGAATTCTCCGAACCCAACTTGTAATAATAATCCCGTGAAACAACCATAAGAAACTTATTGATTAAATAAATTAATTTTTTTTTTTTTTTCTTTTTTCGCAATGAGATTGTTTAATTTGAGAAATCATCAACATTCAATAAGTTATGTATTGCCAATTGACGATGCGTGTTATATATACTCCGGTGATATCAATGGTACTATAATCAAATGGGATTTGGCAATTAGAAGACCAGTATTGAAATGGAACGCTCATAATGATACTATTCTAACTTTGATCAAGTTTGAACAGTACCTAATTAGTCATTCAAAAGATTCAACTATCAAGATTTGGAAAGATATGCAATTGATATTCGAATTTCCAATAAATTCCTTAAATTTCACAAATATTCTATTGACTAATCAGTATTTATTTGTTCCTTCTAGTGTCAATTCTGAGAATTTGGATGTTTATAAAATTGAAAATGATGAAACGTTTACATTTCAACGAGTGATTGAGAATTATTCGTTTGAACAGTTGGAATTTGATCAAGGGAAAAGAGGCGGGTATGGTATAATTATGAAAATGTATTATTTGAATGATTTGATTTATATTGGTTTCGAAAATGGAGTAATCATTGGTTTGAAATTGATATATCCAACTGGGAAATTGATTTCTTCAAATAATGAAATTACATTGATCAATAAAGATTTGAAATTGAAACTTGTATATAAGAATGATTTACATTGTCCGAATCCAATTATATCATTTGGATCTATTAATAATAGCTTGATATCAGGTTCGATTAATAATAAATTAATCCTACATTCAGATCCACCAAATGTGATCAAATTGATCGAATCGGGTATTCAATCAATTACAACTTATGATAATGATATCTATATTGGATGTTGGAATGGGATAATTTTGAAAAATAATGAAATATTCATTCAGAG
Organism: Insectozyma coleopterorum; assembly: GCA_030565325.1. Classification (NCBI taxonomy): domain Eukaryota; kingdom Fungi; phylum Ascomycota; class Pichiomycetes; order Serinales; family Debaryomycetaceae; genus Insectozyma; species Insectozyma coleopterorum. The sequence goes on from JAJMBM010000046.1 coordinate 20,931, forward strand.
AGAATTACCAAGAATTGATAATGAGAAATTGACAATTAAATTATCATGCATGATTTTGTATAAACCTGTGATTAAGAGATTGAACAAGTTGAATGATTCGGTATTGTTAATCATAGGCTATGAAGATGGGAATATATTGGTCTATAAATTAAACTAAAACTTTAAATATTCAATGCAAAATTTTGATCTAAACCATTTTGGATCATATGTTGATCTTCTTCTATTCTGTTTGTTGTGGAATATTTTTGAAAAAATAATGAAATATTCAAAGAGAATTACCAGGAATTGACGATTAAATTATCATTCATTATTTTTGTATAAACCCGTGATTAAGAGATTGAACAAGTTGAATGATTCGGTATTGTTAATCATAGGCTATGAAGATGGGAATATATTGGTATATAAATTAAACTAAAACTTTATATATTCAATGCAAAATTTTGATCTAAATTCCGTTTTGGATCATATGTTGATCTTCTTCTATTCTGTTTGTTGTTGTTGTTGTTGTTATTGTTGCTAGGTTTCCTATTGATCGAACCGACTCTTTTAACATTCAGTTGTCTCTTTTGTTGATTACTTTCAATAGTTTCATGTTGTTGTCTTGGAGTCATTGGCGGAGTATTCACTCTTTTATATGGCTTTTGATTATTCTTTGGTATATTTATAATATTATTATTGATTTGTGGTTGTTTCTTTGAATCGAGTATCAATGGTTCTTTTAACATGATTGAATTTCTCTTATTCTTCCTCTTCTTATGCGACAAATCATTCGAGACATTTGAAATATTTGAAGATTCTGAATTATTTATTGAAGATGTACTTGATATTGTTTCTTCTTCAAATGTTATATTTTCAATACAATCTTTTGAATTATTGATTATATCCAAGATATCAATCTCAATCTTTTCATGTTTATTGATCTTTTCATTCAAATCAGGGTACTTTTCAATCAATAGCTTGATAAATTGACAATTTTCATCAAGGATATTTTTATTTTCTTGACTATTTAATTTAACTAAATTTGATAATTGAATCAACATTGATAAAATCTTATTATTCTTTTGGTTATAAATATTATCCATTGTTTTCTTTTTATTCGATAATGAGTCAATCATGAAATCCAAATCGGAATTATTTTCACAAATTAATTTATTTGTGTTTTGCCAATTATCCAACTGAGACGCTTTATATTGATTTAAAGAATTTGTCAATTTGTCAATCTCATCCTTGTAATGATTCTGATAAGCTAATAAAGAACTCTCCAACGTGTCATAATTGACTTTTAATCTTTCCAATTCTTCAATTGAAAACTGAGAATTTTTATATAAATTATCATATCTAATTTTCAATTGTTTTTGTTGTAAATTCAACGATTCATTGGATTGGATAATAGATTGGTACTCATTTTCCAAATCGATAATCCTACGTTCTTTCCGTTTCAATAATGCATTCAACATATCATTTTCATGTTTGATATTGGCTACTTGATCCAAAAACGATGTGTTTTTCAGTTGTAAGATCTGGTTTTTCTTGCTCAATTCCTGGTTGCTCAACTTTTCATTTGTCAATTCAATCGTCAAATTATCAATTTTGGAATGCAAGTCGTCGATAACTTTTGATGAAGATTTGGTCTTAATTGGAGAAGCTTGATTTGAATTCATAATAAAGGGGGTTGTACAATTAGAAAATCTTTAGTTGTGATAATAACAAAGTTTGTAATTGCAGTTTAAGTGATGGTGTGAATCTATTGGTTATACATTCAACTTGTATATCTGTGTATCTGTTGTTGTTTAATATCAAACAAATCACTTGGGAAAAGAAAAAGAAAAAAAAAAAATAAAAATAAAATTTTTAGACGAGATCTGTGCTTGGCGTGCTACCAGTTGTTGTGAATGGAGATCTTGGAATAACCTACTACATTAGCACTGATATATATAGGTTCGGAATGTGTTGGTTATGTATTGATTTTGCATTGGCGGTGTTTTTGTTGGTGTCATTTGTGGTTGTTGTTTGTTGGTTGTGCTTTACAACTCAATCCGTCACATGCAAATAAATTGTGATCGTGGCGTGTACTTGTGAAAGTTTATTGTTATTGCAATAAATGTCTATTGACTGTTGGAGGTGATAATTTATGAAAAGTGACAATTGTTTATTTGTTGTTTGATCACTGGTAATTTTGTTGAAATGAGTTAGGACTAGTGTCTCGTATACCTATGATATACTTATCCTTTGATCTAATTCTTGTTTCCATATTCAGATATTGGAAACAATTGGAATGTCCTGAATCGACAACTCAAGATCTGGCAGCTTCATTGGTTTGATATCATAGTATATTTACTGTCAAATCATTCTGGTAGAATTTCTAACAATAGATACAATATCATTTTCCAATTCACTGAGATATCTTGTTATTCCTAATGCTTCGATCGATGTTTAATTTGCAACCACATTTGGCCAATACACTACTTTTGTACACCAAGTTCACCAGATATCAATGTTACCAATTCCCTATATCAATGTGTTACCAAGTATGTCAACTTGTAACATTTCTTATATATGCCTGTTTTATTTTTTGCAGATAGGACTATTTTTATTATCTCGTGTTTTTTATAATTGAGTGGTTTTCAATTCCTTTACTCGTCGCATTGTTAAAAAAAAAATAAAAATAAAATTTTCATATATTTTTTTTATAAATTCTCCATTCATAGTGTTGAAATTCACATCCAAGAGATTATTCAATCGCATTTCAAGCATGTCCTCGTTCAAACTCGTCTGTTTAGGTAATCCTTTGTTGGATTTACAAACAAATGTCAATCAAGAATACTTGCAAAAATACAATTTAAAAGACAACGATGCCATTTTAGCTGAAGAACAACATTTACCAATCTATAAAGAAGTTTTAAACAAACAAGATTTGATTTTAGTTGCTGGTGGGGCTGCTCAGAATACCGCAAGAGGCGCTCAATATATCTTGCCTTCAAAATCAGTCGTTTATTTCGGTTGTGTTGGTAACGATATTTATGCTGAAAAATTGAACAATGCCAATGATTTATACGGATTAACGACAAAATATCAAATTGAAAACGAAATCGAAACAGGTAAATGTGCAGCATTGATTTACGACCACAACAGATCCTTGGTTACTGATTTAGGTGCGGCTAATCATTTTAAAGTTGACCATTTGAAAAAGCCAGAAAATTTAAAAATCATTCAAGATGCGAAATTTTATTATATCGGTGGATTCCATTTAACTGTATCTCCAGAAGCTATCAAGTTCTTAGGTCAACATGCTTCAAGTGAAAACAAGCCATTGGTATTGAATTTCTCGGCTCCCTTTATTTGTCAATTTTTTAAAAATCAATTGGATGACGTGTTACCATTTGTAGATTACATCATTGCAAATGAATCTGAAGCTGAAGCATATGCTGAATCTCATGATTTAAATACCAAGGATGTTAAAGAAATCGCAAAGCATATTTCAAAATTGCCAAAGGAAAATTCTGAAATCCCAAGAACTGTTACCTTCACTCAAGGTACATTGCCTACTATATCTTGTGTTTATGATAAAGAAAATGATTCATTTGATGTTAAGGAATATCCAGTCAAGTTATTATCAAAGGATAAGATTGTCGATACAAATGGTGCCGGTGATGCATTCGCAGCTGGTTTCGTCGCTTCATTGGTCGAAGGTAAAAAATTGGATGACTCAATTGATGTTGGACAATGGGCTGCTTCATTGTCTATTCAACAAGTTGGTCCAACTTTCCCATTCCCAAAACAAACATACAAAAATTAGAAAAACATTATATATTCATTTCAACATGGGTTATATTTAAACATTCTTATTATTTATTTCATCATTCTTTTATATAGGTTGTAAATATAAAAAAATTTCAACAGTTTTTATATAATTTCGATAATAGTTGTTCCAAGTAAACTATTCTAAACGTTATGAGATAGACCTGGTCCAATTAACTAATTTTAGCTCTTTTAACGCTTAAAATTTCAACACTTTTGATAATATATAGCGGGTAAATCGTTATGGAATAACAATCAAAGGGAGGGTAAATCGTTATGAAACAATGCAATTGCAATCAAAGGGAGGGTAAATCGTTATGAAACAATGCAATTACAATCAAAGGGAGGGTAAATCGTTATGAAACAATGCAATTACAATCAAATGATCCTCAATTGGATTCAAAAGAAAACGTTATTCTTATAATGAAAGGTTATAAAGGGTGTTTATTGTTACATTTCTAGGCAAATTTTAGAGATCTTATACGATGAAGACTATGCCGGTGTTGATAACCCTTAAAATTGAATACAACTTTACCCATCTTTAATTACTTGCATAAGTTATGTTTTCTCGTGCAAATTGTTCAATTGTTTTTTTATACAATTATCCCCCCTCGTATGTTAAAATAAAAGATATCAAATGTGGTTATCTAAAAGATCTAGTTAGGTGTATTTGATGGACTTGAAACAATTGGTGTGAGATTGTTTTGTTGAAATTGCAACATTTTCTTAACAACTTGTCTATTTTGTTATAGGTTTCCATACTAAAAATCGGTAACGTTGTCGTTCCCGATTGAATAGATAATTATTATAACCTATCATCGTATCATAAAGTTTTTCATTCGGAACTTTATTTTGCCGAGAAAAGTGTCAAACTTTGACAAGAACGCAATTGTTTTTTTTTTTTTTTTTTTTTTTTTTGACTTTTTAATTTGCACCCAAAACAACAGATACTCTGGGATCAATCATCTCTTTGATATAGTGATACATCAAGTGAATCGTAACTTATGGATATCATTGATTATCACTATTTGATTGTCCGATTCGGAGTCAAGGTGTAATTGAAAAAAAAAAAATAAAAATAATCAAATGTACCATGCGCTAAAAGAAATTTAAAAAAGCAAAAAAATTTTTATCAGATAAAACTGTTCAAAATCTATTAAATTGGACTCATAACTAAAGGCGTCTCCTGAAGAAACCAGGGAATCTCATTGATAATACCTTTTAATTCAAAAATTTTTATTCAATCCACACCAGAGTGTCAACCATATTCATTTCTTTGATTCAATTTATAAATAATACCACCCATGTGTTGGTTGGAGATTTCAAATTTGGACTGTATAACTACTGGCTTATAGATATATATATCCAAGTGTTCATAACCCTTGTTACTAAGTTAATTAAGTTCTGTTCTTTTCCATTCTCTTAAGCCTACTTTTTAATTAATTTTCTTTTTACCATTGGCTAACTTAATTAGAAATAGCCTTACGATTCCACACTATATATATATAGGGATATACATTCTTTGATTTTCTCTTTTCGAATTCTTCAACCTCCAACCCTCCCTTCTTCTCTTCAACCACCCCCTCTTCAAGATGGTTAACGTTTTTAATGTTCAAGTCTTTTTCATTGTTTTCAGGGAATGTTTAGAAGCAGTTGTCGTTGTTTCTGTTTTATTGGCGTTCTTAAAACAAGGTATTGGAAAATCAACCAATAATCCAAAAGTGTACAAGAAATTACGAAATCAAGTTTGGCTAGGGGCGATTCTAGGGGTGATAATCTGTATTATCATCGGTGTTATTTTCATTGCCTTGTTCTATACATTAGGTAAAGATCTTTGGTCCCAATCTGAAGATATCTGGGAAGGTACATTTTGTATAATTGCCACGGTATTGATTTCGATGATGGGTATTGCCATGTTAAGAATCAACAAGATGAAAGAGAAATGGAGAGTCAAATTGGCAAGAGCATTGACCAAAGTTCCAAACAAGAAGAAAGACAGATTGAAAATCGGGTATTTGACCAAGAAATATTGTATGTTTATCTTACCATTCATCACCTGTTTAAGAGAAGGGTTAGAAGCTATTGTTTTCGTTGGTGGTGTTGGATTGAATTCACCAGCCACTTCATTCCCCATCCCCGTCATATGTGGTTTAATCGCCGGTATAGCAGTTGGGGCAATCTTATATTTCTCGGGTTCGTCAGTCAGTTTACAAGTGTTTTTAATCATATCTACTGGTATTTTGTATTTAATCTCAGCGGGGTTGTTTTCAAGAGGTATTTGGTATTTCGAAAACCATACCTTGTCGGTTAGAACCGGTGGTGATGCTTCTGAGAACGGTAGTGGTCCGGGTACTTATGATGTAGCCAATACGATCTGGCATGTAAACTGTTGTAATCCAGAAATCGATAATGGTTGGGATGTGTTTAATGCGTTATTGGGATGGCAAAACAACGCAACGTATGGTTCTGTCATCAGTTATAATGTTTATTGGTTAGCTATCATACTTACATTGATGTTGATGTTGTATGAAGAAAAAACTGGTCATTTACCATTATGTAAATCCTTGACTTTAAGAGCATTGAATCCAATGTATCATATAAAGAATAAGAAGAAGAATGAATTAACAGAAGCGGAAAAGAAGAAATTATTTGATCAATTGAATAAGACTAAATTTGACGGTGAAGAAGAAGAAGAAGAAGAAGAAGAAGAAGAAGAAGTAGAATCACAAGAAGATGAAATAGTTAAGAATGAAAAAGTTGTAATCAATTCTGAAAAGGCTTTTTAAAATCACACACACACACATATTAAGTTTTTAAAAGTGTTTCAGAATTGTAAAAATTTTTTTTTTTTTATATATATCTTTGTATATTTGCAGGATGGGGGGTTAGGTTCATCTATGTTTTTAATATATATTTCATCGGGATAAATGTGTTAAACTCTTTAGAAACAGCTGAATTGATTTCTGGAATTTTCTAAATTTTCCCTCAATATTTGATCAAATTCAGATTTACTATAATTGATCGGTTTGTCAAATTCATTAAATTTATTTTCAATTTCATTTAATAACAATTGTAAAAATTTATAACAATTATCGTTGATTTTCAAAATTTTTGAATTTTCAAACACTTGTAATAAAAAATTTGAATCTAATTTAAGATTAATTAAAATATAACAATTTTTTAAATCAAAATTTGTTCTTAATTTATCTAATAACATCTTGATTAAATAGATTTGCAATTCGTTAATTATCGTTATGAATATTTCTTCACTCGTCAAAGGTTTGAAAATATTCACTAATTTAACAAAATGGATTAATAATTCAAATATAAATGAATCAATTTTGATAGTTTCAATTTGATAATCTGAATTGAAAAATTCATTTACGGTGGTTGATATATATAATTTTTCATTATTTAAAATGTCATCAATTATAATTAAACTTGCTTTATCAATATCGGCAAATAATTTCAAATTTTGTCGTGATAAATCTTTTTCATATAATTTATCAAATTGTGAAATCAACTTTGGATATATTATTCTTGATAATTTATCAAAATTATTCATTGTTAGAATTTTGAAAACTTCAATTGAACAATCATCGTTATTTCTTTCATGGTTATACTTTTTCATTATCGAATCTATTATTATATTTAAACTTCTCATAAATTGAATTTCAATACTGACTAACATTCTTTTACTTGGGTACGATAATACAATATTGAATTCATTCGATGAAACATCACTAGGTTTGATCAAATCTGATATTTTGATAATTATATAATATTGGTAATATTCAATAATTTTAATCAAATTTGTGTTTGAACCTTGATCACTCTTGGTGTTATTCTTTTTTTCAAATTGATCAATTTTCCAATCTTCCAATTCATAAAATTGTTTACAATCATTTACCCAAGTTGAGCAAATTGCTTCAAGAATTTTTTGATTAGTTTTCAAACTTGAATTTTTTAAAAATTTTATCAATTTATTAGTTTCATTAAATTTTGTCATATTACCTATTCTACCAACAAGTTCACCAAATTTGTTAAATATATTATTAAGTTTAATTTGAATATTTCCTAAATGGTACATTGTAGATAAAGAATTTGTATAATATGGTAGAAATTGTTTGTAATTCTTTGGACTACTGTCCAATTGATTTTCATCCTCATCTTGTTCATCGTCAAACAATGCAACTAGGATTATGACAACTCTGTTGATGAATTTTAGAAATTCGTCTCTGATTTTCCCATCGTTATCAATTCTAATATAATGATGATAATTGTTTAAAAACTTGAATGAATTTTTTATAATTAAATTATCAATATAATTTATAAAATTATACAATACTAGCCAAGTTTCATTGATTAAACTGAAATCCAATGAATCTTCACTATCAAAACATTCTCTAATCATGGTTAATTTTTCTTCCGGTTTTGATAAATTTATATCTTGTTTATAAAAGTCATATTTTTCTTTTATATAATTTATATAACTTTTATCTTGTTTTAAATTTATATAATTGATTAGATTATTTTGCATGAAAAGAAACTTATTATCGAATTTTCCAACTTGATATTCAAAATCCGATTCAATTAGATTAATTTGTTTATGTAAAAAATCCCCAATTGGATTTATATTATTTTCAGAATCCAATTTTGACAAATTATTAACCAAAGATATGAATTTTTTATTTGTATTATTATTAGAATTGACTTGGTAGTCTAAATTCAAAAGTTCTTTATAAATTTTATCTCTATATTGAGAAGCCAATTGTTCAATTTCTTTAAATACGATATTTATAGTGGTCAATTTCATTCTCCGATCATCTTCAACAGATTTCAATCCCTGTTCGTTCTTCTCAAAGATGTATTTATCTTTTAGATCGTGATATCGTTTATCTAAATGATTTAAAAAATTTTGCTTCTCGTCAATATATCGAATATAATCATCTATAAATTGGGTGTTATTATTGATAGACAAGGAATGGATTAATTTTGATGGTAAATTATAAAAAAATTCATTTGATTTGATAAAATCAATCAATTTATATATCTTTTCTTCCTTTGATTTATTTTCATTAATTGGACGAATTAGTAATGATGTAGTAGTAGTTAAATTATTCAACGACGTTTCCAAATCTGAAGATAACTCGCCATTGGACGGTTTTGATATCTTTGGGTCGAAAACCTTGATATTCTCTCTTTCTTGTTGTCCCTTTGATTTCGAATTTGAAAATTCATCCAATGCATTATCAATCTTTGTTTTACAATTTAAAAATTCCATAAAATTGCATTCGATCGAATGTTTTAAATCAGATTTATATAATTTGATATTCTTATCCAAGTGATTCAAACATTTATTCAATTCAACCAATGAAGAATCTTTATGAATCGTTGTTAAATATTTAAATGGATTGAAATTTTTACATCCAATTAAAAAATTACCAATCCTTGGATCATTCGGCGACGAGATTATATCTTGTTCAACAAGATAGTTTATCACATTCGTATTGCCATTCAACGGATCCTTCAAATCGTCTTCTGAAAGTTTATCCAAATCTGGAGTATTCTGAGTAGTATCGTCCGATTTTAGTATCTTGTTTAATAAATCAAATTGATCTTCAACTGGCAACGAAGATATGTCCTCGGGATAATCAGCGGGTTCAATATATACATCTCCTTTCTTCGTCGGATGTATCGTTTTTAAATTATATAATTCAAGTAATTGCTCATTACTAGGTGTCGTAAATAATTGCATTATTGTTGATTAATAATTTAAATTTTCTTTCCAACGCTACCATATTGGAAAATATACCTTTTGCGATAAATTTTTATTATAAAAGACAAAATCTTTTTTAATATATTTTTATCTATATAACCACAATAATAATAATATATTTCTTCTTCAATATTTTCATAACTCCATTTTCCCATAATTGGAGATGTTAATATTCCTCTTTTTGTTACTTTAAATTGTTTATGATTCAATTTACCATTATTTTCAAATAATAAATATTTGAGAGCATCTAAATCTCCAATATATATTCTTATTTGCAGCGAAACCTAATATTAGTTCTATTGTGTATATATGAAGGTTCAAACTGACAGTAATTCTACACCAAATACTTATCTTACTTATCTAATGAGGAAACTTATCGAATTATCGAATACTTTTCAATTTCAGAGTTAAAGAAAAATATAGAGAAGAAGAGAAGTTTAGCAGAAAAGAGGAATTAGATTCTGCTGGTATTCGGAAATTCTTCCACGAGAGCTTAACACCGAATACTTATCTTACTTATCCAATGAGGAAACTTATCTAATACTTTTCAATTTCAGAGTTAAAGAAAAATATAGAGAAGAGAAGTTTAGCAGAAAGGAGGAATTAGATTCTGCTGGTATTCATAAAAAAAACTTTATTTGGGATGTACTACTATATTCATAATCTCTTTTAATCAAGCATGTGGAACAACATGGCTCAAAAAGAATTAAAACAAATGTTTAAAAATTTTATAATGTTTCGATGAATTTCCAGTTGAGAAATGTGGGTGTATTTTCAAATCAATTCTTGACTCGTGTCGTTGTTTAGATTCGATTCACGAATAAAGAAATAAATAGTTTTTTAGAAGACATCCAATAGATGTTTTTCAATATTCAGATTTAAATGTCAGAAATTCAGGATGAAATGAGAACAAGATGAATTAATATTCTAATTTGGATATTGAAGCAATCAACTCGAAATCATGTTCGTCTTAAATTTAATAATAACTAATAATTTGTTATTACTTGATTGAAAGAAAAGACCAATTGGAAAAGTTTTTTTAAAAGATTGATAATTGTGACTACAACTACAAATATTCAATGGTGCTATGATATTTTATCGACAATTCAATATTGAAAATTTTCAATATAAAGGAATGACCTTGGATTAATATTGAGTATAATATTTTTTTAAATGCTTCATGTTACTTGATACAACCTAGAATATACAATCAGAGTTTTCAAGATCACCCATGCTTCCCATATTTTCATATGACGACTCCTTCTTATTCTATTAACTTGGAATAATCACTGTTGTAAAATAACTGTGAAACGATTGATAAAAGATAATTTTTATAAGCTTTTCTCTCTACCAACGTCTTCTTCATTTTCATTAACTTGGAACAAACAATATTGTTGAAAATATGAAGTTGAAGTTGAGGTTGAAACTGAAATTTCGTCTCAACAGTGTACATTATCATTAGAAGAATTGAGCGATTTATTCTCAAGTATGAAGAAAGGTAAATCCACAGGTCAATTAAATTTCAATATTCATCAATTGATAATAGTTCCTTTTGATTTTTCTACCAATACCAGACTGTCCGATCTTGAAACATATTTAGCGACACCTTCAAATTCCCAACTCAAAAGTTAAAATTTGTAACAACTAAATTGGAAACCATTCATTTTTATAGATAAGGAAATATTCAAATTTAGATCATGGATGAGGCTTTGGAGAAATCAAGAGTAACTTCAAAGCAATTAAACAATTGGGTATCTTGTTCAAACAAACTTAAAAAAAAAAGAAGAAATGAAATTATCATCATTATATTAATAAAATACAATATAATAATAAATCAACATCCAAGAAGGGGTTTCACTGGAAAATAAGAGTTTCCGTTTTTAAAAGATAGAAAGGATTAGGTTTAATATTCATGAAAGTTTTTTTAAAAAAAAAATAATCATTGTAGATTCTGAATATTTAGAAAATATATCTGAAATATAAAACTTCACTACTATAATCCAAAGATACATTAAAATTGTTTACATTTGGTAAGAAACCCCAACATCATAGTTTTCTTTGGGATTCATATTCTATAATAATTTTTTAGTAGAAATTTGATAAAATGATCAAATTTTTTTTTTCAAGAGTCAAATCATACCCTCCTCCTTTCACTTTTCAAAACATTTTTTTTTTTTTTTCTGAATAAATATCTTTTTTATTAACCTAATTATTTGCTAAAAAATCATCAACATCATCAGTTATATCCCTTTTCAAATGTTTAATTAAATAATTAATTTGTTGGTCAAATTTTTTCTCTCTAATTTTTGAAACTAATTCATCAAATACCATTTTAAAATCTAAAGGTTTCCAATCTTGTTTAAATTTTTCATTGTATTCATTTGCCAATCTATCCCAATTTATGGCTAAATTTGTTTTATAATTATATTTCTTAATTTTTTTAATAATCCAATATTTGATCTCCTTTTCGATTCCAGTTATTCTGTTCCTAGCAACATTATTTCTTATATTTGTGAATTTGTATCTACATTGAATTCTTGATCTAGTACCGTTCATCTTTTCAGACACAATTGTCCAATTTATATTTTTAATCTTTTCATCTTCATTTAATTCTTCAATTGAATTTTTCAACATTTCTTCAACAATGGATAATAATTTCTTTTCATCTTCTTTACTCCATCTACTTGAATTTCTATTTTCACCACATTTTGCATAATTTCTCCATCTGTCTCTACAATCTTCAGGCATTCTACCCATTAATTCACCAATTTGTTTCCATTTCCCCGGATGCGTTATAGTCAATTGCAATAATTTTTCTTCTTCTTCTTTTGTCCATTGGGCTCTAATGTCAAATATATGATATCTTCTTCTGACATGTTTATATATCAGGGATTGAGATCTATAGGGGATCATTATTTCAATTTTTTTCCAAAACTTATCCTTTCGACGATCATTTGACCAGATTCTATTACATAGATCTTGTCTTGTTGATTTTTGTAAATAACACCAACATGCAAAATAGTAATCTAGAATTTCGTCTTCAAATGAATCAAATGGTCTAGGTTTACCCTTTTCATCGGGTGTGACATTTTTTTCATACCATTGTAGTAATTTCAACGTACATTCTTCGCGGACCATGTCGAGGTCAGTTACATTTGAGAAATCATAATTTGGCAATTGAGGCTGTTCGATTGGATTAGTCTTATGTGATATTGGTGGTGTAGTTAATTTCGTTTCAGCTTCAACCATTTCATTTGCAGCAGCTAATATTTTAGCTTCTTGTTGAGGATTTAATTGTGAATTTGAATTACCAAGATTAGTACGTGCATGTTTAATAGCTTCAACTAATTGATCATGATCTAGTTCTATATCACTAGAAGGTTTTCTTTCTCTTTTTTTTTTATCTTCTTTCGCCTTTTTCTTCTTCTTCTTTGGTGATGATTCATGAGGCATTATATGATCATTTAAAAACCCCGTCCATTGATTGAAATCATAATCCACATCTTCCTCGTCATCGATAATAGCCAGTGTTGTTGATATTTTCCTCTTTTTCTTACTTGGTTCGTGTAAAGTTCCACCTACAAATTTCAAAACAGCAGTTTCAATTGCACTTTTTGTAGTTTCATCATCATCATCATCATCTGTTGAGTTTAGAAATTCATTCATTTGATCATCATCTTCGGATTCATGTGACTTGGAACCTAATTTTAATAATACTTGAGCACCATCTAACTCTTGTTCAGACATTTAAATATTATTATATTTTTTTTTGCAACCAAATCTGTATTACCCAGCTAATGATGATTGCTAAAAAAAAAAAAAAAAAAAAAAAAAAATTTGATTCTAGAATTATAAACACTAATTTGTTTATCCTCACACTACCTTTATTTTTTTTGATCGTTTAAAGTAATGAAGTTGCAAATATATGATCAAATTGATAGAGATTGGTTATTAAAAGAGTCAATTGATGTAATTGGACAAATAGATGAATGGGATCTAGTTAAATCTACCGAAGATACAAAAGTGTCAACTACTACATTCAATGGAGACTTTTGGTGTGCTAGAAATTCAAAATTTGATTTTAAATCTTTCAATCAAGGAGATAAATTGAAACAAGTTATATTTGGTGAATCTATAATTGGGAAAACACATTCGGATTATGAATTACAATATGTGCACGAGGCCGAATCGATGGAGATTGAAAATTTACAAACTTATGAAAACGGGTATGGATATGAATTGAAAGCAATTTATAATCTTGGATTTCCGTTGAAAAATAGAGTATTCAATGTAATGGTTCATGTTTATAACTTTGACAACTATGGAATTGTAGCTAGTGTGCCTATAGCTGGTGATAATAAAGAGAATAACGTTTTGGCTCAATATGTGTCTATTGAAAAAGTCAATTGGGATAATGAATCAATTGAATGGAAATTAGCAACGACTTCAACTCCCGGTGGTTGGATTCCTGATTTCATTACAAGAAAAGCTATACCGGGTGCAATCGCAAGAGATGTCCCAAGTGTATTAAAATATATCGAATCAAATTAATTTTGAATCAAATTTTATGTATTAAATTAATTAATTTTGAATCAAATTTTATGTATTAAAATTAATTGATTTTGAATCAAATTTTATGTATTAAATTAATTGATTTGTCCTAACCAATATTTTATGTCATCGGTTAAGTTTTCTATAAATCCTAAATTTGCATAATCCAAAATTCCATCTTGTAATTTATCAATTAAAGATTTTTCAATTGGTGAAATTTTATTAATTTGATTCTTATTTTTATTCTTGATAATTATAATTTGTTTATTTTTATATGTTAAATAATAAAACATCCAATCATTCAATTTATTACTCGTAAATTTATGAAAGAATTCATCAACATTTGGCAATTTATTGAAAATATTTGATAATTGATTATGCAAGTAATATAAAGCAGTTTTATAATTTATATGGTCATTATTTTGGGTGATGTAAGGTAAATACGGTAATGAACTTTGGAAACAATTTAATTCTTTATTTAAAATAATATAAAAGAAATCAGAATCTATATCTTGTTGTTGTTGTTGATAAATAGATTTTAAAGAATTTATACTATTTGATAAATTATTATTCTCAGATTGAATATCATCAATTATTAAATTTAATTGTATTTGTAAATTTTGATAAAATTTGAGTATATCAAGATTGGATTCATAAGATTCATAAATTAAAGTTATATAGATATCATCTCTTTTGAATATAATCAATTGATATTCTTCAATTTCTATTTCATTTTTAATATAAACGATTTTCCTCGTTATTGAGTCCCCATCGATTAATCCAATCAAATAACTACCGACATCAACCTCTGTCGGTATCACCGTTGGCTCATCCTCTATAGTTAATTTTTTTATGAATTTCGGTATTCCCAACCATGCAGAATCTAGAGCATTCAGTACTGTAGATAAATTTAGCATATTGTCAAATTGTGTAATTTCTTCTTGTGGTTGCAAATTTGTATCAAAATCATATTCATCAGTTTTGGAATGGTAATTATTATATTCCATCCAATTATAAATATCAATTAAACGATTTTCATCCAATCCTTGTGAATCTTTATATACTAATCCATATTTTTTCGGTATCGATTCATTAAAGCAATTTATAATTATACCTTTTGGCTTTACTTCAAAATCTTCAATTTTATCCTTTAAATCTTGTTTATTTATTTTCAAATTTGAACATTTATAATTGGGAAATAATCCAAGAAATCCTTTATAATTCATACTATTTATCCATGTTAGATTTGGATATTTCAAATATTGAACATTATAACAAGTTTTAAAATTTCCCCAGAATTCACACAAACTATTCTTCAACACGTCGTGGTTGAATTCATTGATTGATTTCAAAGGTTTGTTAAACAAGACGAATCGTTTATTTGAAATTGAAATCAATTGAATTAATTGATTTATAATTAATTCATCAATAGATTCAATATTACATACCATGAAATAATTCAATTCCAATTGGATGATTATATTTGTATCCTTCTCGGATTTGATTATAATTGGTTGTTTATCAAGTTCAAATTGGTATATTAAAGTTTGAATACCTTGAATCAACCCTACAAGTTTCAATTGTTCATCATTATCATCAATTTCATTAAGAAAGATTACAATTTGTTGTAATAATTCGTCGGGTTCATATTCCAAACACGTATTGGGATTGAATATTGCAATGTATTTTATACATGGATGGTGGTTGAAATTTAAACCTGTATCATATTTGAAATTCGGTATATACTGAGTAAAATTCATTAAAGAAAGAAAAGAAAGAAAAAAAAAAAAAAAAAAAAAAAGGAAGAAGGAAAAACTATCATGATTCAATTAGTTTACTAGGGACGTTATTTATATTCATTGTCTATTACTCCATTTCAACAAACACTCCATTGAAATGAGATATTGTCAAATGTATCAATTTCTTTGGTGGATATTCTTCATCTTTACTTATTAAAATTGGAAACAATTGTGCCAATCTTGCAATTACATAACTTGCTTCAGTCAATGCAAATTGTTGACCTAAACAAATTCGAGGCCCCCCATTGAATGGCACATAAGCCCAACCTAATCGTTTCATATCGTTCCATCTTTCTGGTCTAAATTCTTTCGAATCCTTACCATAATATTCTTGTAATCGATGTGTTTTATATACGGTATAAGCAACAGTTGAACCTTTTGGTACATAAATAGGCTTACTACCGTCTTCCCCACCACCTGTTGGTAATGTCGTATTCTTAGTTGATGTTCTAAAATTAATTGGAACCGATGGATATAATCTCAAAGTTTCATCTAATACAGATTTCAAATATTTACATTTCTTCAAGTTTTCAAATGTTATATCTTCAATTTTTGAATCTTCACCTTCGCCAAATTCTGAAACAATTTCGTTTCTTAATTTTGCCCAAATTTGTGGATTTCTAGCTAATTCGAATAATGTGAATGATAATAATCCAGCAGTTGTATCTCTTCCAGCAACCATTATATTTAATAATTGATCTTGCAACACTTTTGGATCTCTAGTTTGTTTAACCAATTCATAAAGAAAAATATATCCACTTGCTTCATCCAATTCCTGTGGTGTTAAACTTAATGCTTTATCAACGTAATATTTCGCCAAATAATGAACTTTTGCAATACATTCTTTAAACTCTTTGGGATTAGTTACCCAATAAAACATCTGTGAATATGCTCTTGTGGCTAAATAATGTTGACTGACATTGAAAGCAGCAGCAAAGTTTTCACGTCCAGGTATATCATTAGGTGGTAAAATTCCAATTTTTTCATCATATAATGAATGAACAGATTCTCCAAATAAAAACTCAGTTGCAGTATCAACGGTAAATCTAAAGAATAAATCTTGAATATCAAATGTTTTACCTTTATTTGATCGAATATGTTTTGCTAGCATTTGAATATGTGGTTCTAAAGATTGCACATGGGCAATTTGCTCTCTAGCAAATTGGGGTCTCAACATTGATCTCGAATGTCTCCAACCTTCGCCGTCCAATGTGAAAATCCCATCTCCTAATAATGGTTTGAAATGTGCATGTCGAGTACCCAATGAAAAATCACTAAATTGAGTGGCCAAAACCGCTTTAATATTCTCTGGATCAACAGTGAATATAATTTTCAAAGTTCCAACAACATTTAAATAAAAGGTATGATTTGGATATTCATCAAATATATCATCGGCGTAATCAGCTAATCTGCCCGCATTTTTAGCTCTAATCACATCAATCAACGTATAAATACCTGTCCAGCCTGCTGTTTTTAAATACGGAGGGTTCTCACAATGTAATTTTCTCGCCTTGATATAATTTGATAAATTGATGGCAAAAATATAGGTAATACCAGTAATAGTAAGAATAGTATACCATTTAGTGAAATATGGAATTAATGAATCAATAATCGAATCTACCACAGACATAATAGATAATAGATAAAATAAGAAGCGTTAGAAAAAGATATAGAATGGGAATAATCAGTTGTTTATATATACATTCATTGTTACTGGTCTCAATTCTTTTCTTATCATATGAAAGAGAAAAAAAAAAAAGAAAAAAAGTCCGATTCAAAACTCACATGTGGGGTTTTTCACGTGGTTGATTACACTACCAACACTAGGAGTTACAACACAACACTATTAATGGGTGGTCTTCAATTATTGCCAAATAAGGAAATTGTGGATATCTCAACCCAGGCTGTATTATATCTGTTAAAATCAACTGATTAATTGTTCAATCCAACTTTTTAAGTATTAGGTTGGGTTTTTATCAATTATCACTCAAACAATAAAATTTCATATGAAAAAATCTTACAATCTATTTTTAACAATGCAAAATGGAGAAATATTTAATCCATTATGCAATATTGAAACCATGCGGTTTCACATCAAATACGAAATTCTTATACATATCCAATATTATCGTTGTCTCAACTTTTTCAATGGGGAAATAAGGTTAGGCGAAAAATGACATTCGAGAGTTTTAACTGTAATAATAAACAAGTGTGTAACTTCTCAAATGGTTCTGTTTGTGCGATGAACGGTATGGAATGAAAGGATTTAATGCAAGATCGCGCATTCTTTTTCTCGTTTTTTGGGGGGTTAACTCCGTCGTACTTTGACGATCAAAGGTACAAACATGTAAAATGGTATTTATTTTACAGGTTACAACGGGGTTAATTCTCCTCTATATCTTCTCACACTTTCTGTCCCCTTTACACCTA
>JAJMBM010000046.1:39387-51798 GCA_030565325.1 Insectozyma coleopterorum
CCCCCCCCCCCCCCCCCAATAAAAACGCGGAGATGGGTGTTTAACTCGTGTCGCACAGCTTTTAGTTCAATTTGATTCTATTCAGTGACGTCTAAAAAAAAAGTAAAACCAAAGAAAATAATAGTTTCACATGAAGATTTAATCAAATTCTTAAGGCACCCGCAGTCATTAAAAATATCTCACAATTAGCAAGTTTTGGTTAACATATGTTACATTTCAAAATATTGGGCTTTTTTGGTTTGTTACAAACAATTCAAATATAATATTTTATTTTGCTCTTTTGGTAGCAACGTTATGACATGAAGGAAATTTAATGGTTTTGCTAAATCGTTGTGGGGGGCTGTCATACTAATTTGTGTATAATTGGTTTCTTTACAGATTGTAATCATTGACAAAATCCTTTTATGGAGTAAATTTTTTTATTTTATACGCAAATTGGATATTCCTTTTATTTTTCAATTCTACGCATTAGAAGAACTCCACACAAATTAACTTGTATGGAAATCATTTTCCATGTCTTGAATGATTTTAATGAAGAACTCCACACAAATTAACTTGTATGGAAATTGAATGATTTTAATGATTGTGTTTCCTTGATTCTGTTGGTTCTCTTTTTTTTTTTTTTTTTATACTAATATATGTTAGATAAAACTATACAAACTATCTAGTCTCTACAGAAAAACCTACCACAGTCTTAGCTGAGATTGTTATTGTTTTCATTGTTTTTTCCGTGTTTTTCTTTTGTTGTTGACTATTGTTGTTACTTCTTAGTTAGTTATATCAAAATTGTTTTTCCGATTGAATAAGGTTTTGAATTTGATTACGTTGAATTGGGTTCGTAATCTTCTTTGACGAATTCTGTCGTTGTTTCCATAAGGTGTAGATTACTTGTAGGTATCGGTCTATTTTCTGATAAAATCCTGTTGGAAAATCATGGGCAGCAATTATTCCTGCTATTGTAAATCTATGTGTTGGATAAAATTTATTCCAAATTAGTTATGATATTCTACAATTCTGATAAATGTGCACAAAAGCTGGGGTTTGTTTTAGACAAAATAAGCAATTTGTGCTGCCTTTGTTCGGTCGATCTGGTTGTACTTTGGAGTTTTGTGGATGTATTTCAATTCTCTTGGTGAATATTCTCTATGCAAGAAGTAAGTAACTGGAAAAAAATATTGGATAAACTAGAATCTGGAAGAGTATTTTGGAAAAGAAATTTAAGCATTTAGAATATTCTTGATGACTTGGAAAGAATATAAATGGGAGTGGAATTGTACACATATTGTTTTGTAGAAATAAATAAAAAAATATGAATGTGTTGCAATTTAGACTTTAATAAAGTTAAGTCGTCCTTAGTAATGTTGATCTTGCCAGTTCTTTCCATAGTAGTAATAGTATAGTGAGTTGATATAAAACACAAATATAAGTATATATGCAATAGAATAAAATCTTTAAAACTTTTTCATTTCATTTACACGCTTGGTAGCGTCGATTATATAATAATATTATTGATCATGATGAAATACTAACAGTATTAATAATTAAATGAAAAAACGATTAATAGACGTGAATAAAAAAATCCAATAATCTAGAGAATATCTAATTGAATAGATCAACTACCACTGATAACTCTACTGCTTCTAATGAACAGGTTCTATGTAGAAAAGTTAAGAACTATTCTTTTTTTTCAGGTTATTACGTTTATTATCTCAATTTATAAGAAAGGTTTACATAGTTTGTTAATTATTTCTAATAGAATTAATATAGTGAGGATACAACAAATGTATAGTTTATACCAACATCAGAGGTATAATAGTCTTTGGACAAATAGTTAGATTCAGTTGAATAACAAATGTTTCCAAATATTATATTAAATTTTCAATAATCAAAATCTATGTCTCATAATTATTTTTTTCTTGGTAAAATTATATTCCGAGCATTTTGACATGTTCTTTAGTATCATTTATCCAATACAACTCTACCAGCAGCCACGGTGGCCAAACAACTAACAGCACAGCCTAAATACATAGCAATATCATTTAAATGTTCAAAAGGTATGAATAACCCAATTGCAAACCAAATAAATCCACCAATTGTTAATAAAATAACAGCTGTAATTTCCTTTGGAATTACATAATCGATAAGAGTCATATCCTTTTCATCTTTTATAATTCTTGGTCTTTGATCTTTTCTATTTGCTTCGAGATATATCACTGCTGTATTAATAACGAACAGAATTATGAAAATTGGAACTGGTGATACCATATTGAATGTTGAAAGAAAGAAAAAAAAAAAAAAAAAGATGAAAAAAAAAAAAAAAAAAAAAAAAAAAAAAAAAAAAATATGAAATCGGGTTCTCTAAATGTCAATAAATTGGAAAAATGTATTTACAACATCAGCTTCAATAATATCTATCATAATCGTAATTAAAGAACTACGGAATCTGTATTTGAAGAAACAAGATGAAAAAAGTTTATTACCTCCAAGAACAAGAGGGGTTGAATCATTAATTGGTAATACGCCATTAATTGAAATTAAATCATTATCAAAATTAACCGGGTGCAAAATCTATGCAAAATTAGAATTAATGAATCCTGGTGGGAGTGCCAAGGATAGAGTAGCTTTTGAGATTATAAAACAAGCAGAATTGGAAAATAAATTAAAACCAAATGAAAATAATATAATATTCGAAGGTACAAGTGGATCAACAGGAATTTCATTTGCAATTTTAAGCAATGCGTTGGGTTATATTGCTCATATTTGTTTACCTGATGACACATCGAATGAAAAATTACAATTATTAACGAGTTTAGGAGCGGAAATTGAAAAAGTTAAACCTGCAAGTATAGTTGATCCAAATCAATATGTAAATGTAGCTAGATCGGGTGCCGAACGAATAAATTCAACAAATTCAAACCAAAGAGCAATATTCGCCAATCAATTTGAAAACGATTTTAATTGGAAAATACATTATAAAACAACAGGACCTGAAATTTATAAACAAATGGATAAAAAAATTGATTTTTTCATAACTGGTAGTGGTACAGGTGGAACAATAGCAGGTGTTGGGAAATATTTAAAAGAAAATTTATCAAATGTCAAAATAATATTAGCTGATCCACAAGGTTCAGGCTTAGCTAATCGAATAAATTATGGTGTCATGTATGATTCGAAAGAGAAAGAAGGTACTAGAAGAAGACATCAAGTTGATACATTAGTTGAAGGAATTGGTTTGAATAGATTGACTTGGAATTTCAAACAAGCGGAACATTATATCGATGAAGCAGTCAGAGTTAGTGATGAACAAGCTTTAAAAATGGCGAAATTTTTATGTATGAATGATGGATTATTTTGGGGTTCTTCAGCTTCAATCAATTGTGTTGCTGCTGTTAAAACCGCCTTTAAATACGGCCCAGGTCAAAAAATCGTCATCATAGCTTGTGATTCTGGTGAAAGACATTTATCTAAATTTTGGAATCATGCAAAAGAATATTCAAATTTAACATTAAATGATGTATTGAAATAAAAAAAAAAAAAAAAAAAAAAAAACACTAATTAGTCTATAAATTCTTTTGTAATTCTTGTTCAATCATTTTATTCTTTGTCTCTCTATAAAGTTTGATTGTACTCAAAACAGACGCACTTATACCCATCCAAATTTGCCAAGTATTAAACGGTAAAGTCATATTGAAAACGGTATAAGTATTAAATCCTAAATCTGATAAATTTTTATAAATATCGATCCATGCATTTGATTTTTTAAATTGAACATCTTGAAGTGTTTTTAAATCGTCTGAATTGATTGAATTATTGTTATTGATGTTTGAATTTCCACCTAATAATTGTTTTGATAATTGTTTTGATTTTTGTTTAACTTGAATTTGAATCTTTATGTCCATTTCTTGTTGAGTTAATTTTTGTAAATTTTCATAAGCATTATATAAAGCTAGCCAAGTTTCACAATACCAACCATAACTTTCATGTTTTAATACAAATTTCTTATAATTTGTATTTGTTAAAACTTTAAATTTATATAATAAAATTGATTCATCATTAATACCATAATATAATGAAAAAAAATCACCCAATGTTTTCCTATTAAATAAATTTGATTTATTTATATAATTAGTTTTAAAATTTATATTTGTTTTAAATTTTTCATACAAATTTCTTATTCTAAATGGAGTTTTACCAAATCTTAAAAGTTGTCTATACATTGATAACCCAGTTATCACGCCAGCAACTCTCAGTTTAAATATTGAACAAACAAGTATACATATTATCTTAATAAAATCTCTTGGATACTTGAGAAAATTTTTGATTAAATCTGTTTGTTTTTGTAAATTATTATATTGAAGATTGATTGATTTTATATTTAGTTTATCATCACTAAGGAATCTTTGTGATTTATCGGCATGATAAACTAATAATCGAAGTGTGTATTGTCCTATTTTGGCCATTTTATCTTTCCCTACAACATCATTTATCATTGACCAAAATATTTTCCAATTATCTATCCTCGGTGTAGGCTTATAAACTGGTACTTCTTCCGTATCATATTTATCGGAGACAACATATTGAAAATTATTAATGTATTTTATTTTAGAAGGAGTTTCCAATCTGGGAGATTGCTGTTGTATTGTTGTCGTGGTTGACATTTTTTGTTCTTCGATAATCTTCGATAATTTAGAAGATGAAGGGGAGTTATCAGGAGAATTTGATTCTTCTAACCACACTGAATTGAAAATTGGCTGAGGTTGGGAATATAATTTAGAACTTGGATGTATTGGAGATTGTCGATAATGTGGAGAAGAATTTTGATTTTGATTATTATGATTTAAACTATATTGAGGTTGTGTGTGTAGTAGTATATTCGGCAGGTCTTGACCTTGTTGTTGACCTTGTTGGTTTGGTTTTAAATGATAGTCTTGAGGGGGTATAAGATTTGTATATTGAATTGAATCAATATTATTCATTATAAACAAGAAATGTAATTAAAGATATATATTTCTGAATCAAAATTGTAATTGTTGCAATTGTAAATGGGTGAGGTGGTAATAAGATGAAAGATATTCAATCAAATACAACCACGAGGTATAATAAAATAGTTTAGTTGAAAATTATTATTTAGGATTTTGTTTTCAAATTTTTGTTGATAATTTTCTTTTCTTTATTTTTTTTTTTTTTTTCTGCTGTTGTTTTCCCCATTAGTATATATTACACCATTTCCATCTTGGTACGTTATTATACTAGATAAACTTTATTGATCTCGATCTCAAGTGGGTGTGATATACATAGGGGTCTTGTAGCCATCGCTCACAATTACAAGGGTGCAACATGGGGGGGTGTTGTTTTTCAAGTTTAAATTAAATGAAATTGTAACGTTGATTTCAATGCAACAATATGACATTTGCAACCTAATGAAAAAATTAATAACAATCTCATTGCTCAGATTATACTTTACTGTGGAAACCCCCCACGACACGGGAAATACATATCCTACATCGAGATCCAAGTTGTGAATTCTACAATTCGAAAAACCGCTGGTTTTAATCCATTTATAATTATAATAGATGAATTAGCCAATGCTGTGAATTAATTTGTAAAATTTTCAAAGTTCTGTGAGGTTGTTTTCAATTTACTTTTTTATTTTCAGTCGTTATATACATATCATAAATCATATTTTTCAATTTGAATCAAATATTTTTTCTTCCTTTTCTTGTTCTAATTTAATTCTATATTCTTCTTCATCTTTCAATTGTTTTTCAATATCTAAATTTTCTTGTATAGTCCATAATTCTTTATATAATGAATCGTAGGTTAATAATTCTTGATGTGTGCCTTGTTCTTGTACGTTTCCCTTATTTAATACGATAATTTTATCACTATCAGCAATTGTTCTTAATCTGTGAGCAATTGAAATATTGGTATTATGTTTCAATCTAAATATAGACCTTATAGTTTTCAACAAATTTTGTTCTGTATGAGTATCTAAAGCAGAAGTAGCTTCGTCGAAGAATGTAATTTTAGAATTTTTTAATAATAATCTTGCAATTGCCAATCTTTGCTTTTCACCACCACTAATCATCATCCCACGTTCACCAACTATTGTATTTAAACCGTCGGGTAGATCCTTGATTAATTGATTCAATTGTACTGAATCAATTACTTGATTAATATCTTGACTCGAAGAATTCAAATTCCCATATCGGATATTTTCATATATTGTGTCATTAAATAATGGAGTTTCTTGTGGCACAACACCGATATTTTTACGTAAAGATTCCAATGAAACTTTTGTAATATCTTGATCGTCAATTAAGATTCTACCTGAATTGATGTCATAAAATCTAAATACTAGTCTTAAAATTGTTGATTTACCACTCCCTGAAGGACCAACGATCGCGACTTTCTCACCTGGAGGTATAATAAATGAAACATTCTTTAAAATTGGTCTTTCTGGATGATATCCAAATGTGACATTTTCAAATTTAATTTCACCCCTTGTGATTTTTAAATCTGGCACGTTTGGTTCTTCATCTTTAATTTTAATTGGTTCATTTTGTAATTGAAATAGATTTTCCATATCTAATAAACTCTGTTTTAATTCTCGATACACCGAGCCTAGGAAATTCAAAGGCACACTTAATTGGAAAACCAATTGATTGATTAATACTAAATCTCCAACGGTTAACAGACCATTTGCAACACCTTGACATCCCATATACATCATGGCAGTTAACGCACTTGTAAATATTAAATTCTGTCCTGCATTTAAAAACGCCAATGAAGTAGCAACTTTAACACTGGCATTTTGATATTTTGTTAATGCAGATTTGTATTTTTCAGCTTGATACATTTCATTATTGAAAATCTTAACACTTTCATAATTTATTAAAGAGTCTAACGCGACTGAGGCTGCTTGGTTATCGGCATTATTAGCCTGTCTTCTAAATTTAGTTCTCCACGCAGTTGTTCGAATTGTAAATAATGAATATCCAACCATTGTGATTAATGCCATAGTTGCATATGGTACACCATAATTCCAGCTTAAAATACCACAAACAATCAGTATTTCAAATGTAATAGGTATGATATGGAAAACCATCGCGGTTAGAACATAACTGATCCCCTTTGTACCCCTATCTATAGCTCTTGTTAATCCACCAGTTTGTCGACTCAAATGAAAATTCAAATCCATATTTAATAATCGAACAAATGTATTATAAGCAACTCTTTTAATTGCAGTTTGTGCAACCGATGCAAATATTGCATTTCTCAATTCTCCAAACAAAACTCCTCCGAATCTTGCTCCTCCATATGCAATAATCAATGATCCAACAACAGTTGAAATTGTCCCTATTTGACCAGTCCAATCGATATTCATTTCATCAACAATTTGTTTGAAGAAAAATGGAACTTGGACATTCAATAATTTAGATCCTATAAGTAAGGATAATGCAATTATGACTCTGAATTTAAAATTAACATTATTTTTAGGCCATATAGTTTTGAATAATGATTTTAACATAACTGTTTCAGACGTAGATATCTTTCTACCAAGTAGCAGCAGTGGTTTCTGTAGTCTAATTGTAGTACCACTTATTAGTCTATATTGTAGAGGTCTAACACATTTTAGATTATTACGTAGTAGTGGTTGTAAAAGTCGAAGTTGAAACATGATTGAAAGAAAAAAGAAAAAAAAAAAAAAAAAAAAAATAGAAGAAACCGATTGGCATAAAAAGGCATAAAAGTGTATTTTTATTTTAATTCATTTAATGCTTCTTCCAAAGCTTTTAATAATTTATCGATATGTCCTTGATAAATTGAATATCCCATATGTCCAACTCTAAAGTATTTACCAACCAATTGTTTGTGAATACCTCCAGCTACAACAAATCCCTTTTCACTCAATTTTTTTAATAAATCAGGTCCATTGATATTTTCAGGAAAATAAATTGCCGTTAATCCACTAGCAGCAACTTTAGAATTCAATGGTAAAATTTTTAAACCCAATTGTTCAACTTTTGATTTCAATTTTTGTGACACTTGTTTATGTTGTTTAAATCTTGCATCTAAGGAATCGTTTAATATTTCATCCAATGAAGTTTTTAACGCTGTTATTGTTTGAACCGCCGGTGTTGCAAAATATGCTCCATTACCACTTTCATACGCTTTCATAATTGGAGTCCATCTTTTCAACGATCCGAAATAAGTAGTTTCTTTTTCTTTATTCAATGCTTTATTCAATGCTCGTTCACTTGTATAAAAAATGGATAACCCCGCAGGCACACCAATTGCCTTTTGACTCGCGGTTAAAACAAAATCTAAACCCCATTTATCAAATTCTAAATTTTCAACCCCAACGGAACAAACTCCATCAACTATAATCAAAGTCTCCGGTGAAATTTCTTTGACAACTTTTGATATTTCATCAACTGGAGAAACAACGGATGTCGACGTATCAACGTGAGTAATTGTAATACCGTCATATTTATTATTTTTCAACGCAACTTCAATTTCATCAATTGGAACTACATCACCAACTCGAGCAGTGATCACATCAACGTCAATACCGTATATCTTCAAACATTCAGCAAATGAATCGGAGAAAAACCCAGTGGATAAGACTAACACTTTATCACCAGGGTTAAATAAATTTGAAGAAACAATATCCCAACCTAAGGTACCACTACCACTCAATACATAACCTTGAGTATTTGGATCATTCGACTTGAATAATTTTCGTAAGCTTTTTAATACGTATTGAAAAGTCGAGACAAATTCTGGTGACGTGTGAGCCTGTGAAGGTGTGGCCATTGAAGCCAAAACATCATTTGAAAATTCAATAGGACCGGGAATTAATGTCAATTTATGTTCTGGTTGTTGATACTTAAATGGAACTGAACAGGAATTAGTAGTAGTAGTAGTAGTAGTAGTAGTAGTAGAAAAAGTCATTCTGAATATACTCTTAATAACAATCGGTGGTTGAAGTTGTTGAAATGATTTAAAAATTCTATACATAGAATTTTCGAAAAGTTGAGTAATAATTTGTTAATAAATCAACCAATGAGAAAATAGTAATCTTTGATAAAACGGTAAGGCTAAGCGGGATATTTTACCCCAGATTATTATTAATTATTTAAGACATGCACGTGCTCAAACCGTTTTATTAAACAATGGGTTCTTTTTTAACAACAGTCGTGCAACAGCAACAATTGACAACTAATAATATTACAATTGTTAGAAATGACTGAATCAAAATATAAGTGTGTGTTGGTTTTGCCAATAACTTGTGAAAAACTATAAAATTCAAGTTTAATTAACACAATGACTCTAAAACTAGTATCGCTTTTGGTTTTTAATTTAAAAGTTATCCTAGCTTATTTGGATAATTGTAACTATAGCATTCTATCAAAAGTATCGAGTTCAATCACCTTTCTTAAGCCTCAACTATTACCCATTTAGGTCCCGATTTACAGATGTATTATAATAAACTCATTAATTAAAAGCTCCAAAGTCAAAAAGAAAAGTAATTAATTCAAAGAGTCAAAGTTTTTTTTATATTTATTGTCCTATCTTAAATTCATTATCTTTTTCATTCTATTTGTTTCATTATTTTCATTAAATTCATCAATGCTATCAAAATCTCTTTTACTATTCTTGTATAAATCAAATAATGACCAAAATTTTAAATTTTCATCACCAGCAACAGTTGCTAAAGTTAAATTATCAGGTGACAAAACACCATTTAAAATTCTTGTATCGTGCGCATTATTAATTTCACCAGTTTTTTGTAATGTTGGATAATTAAAAAGTGATATATTATTAGTTGGGAACCCATGAGTTGCTACGATTTCCATTCCAATTCCATTTGTATAACCCCAATTTAATGATGAAATCTGTGAACCGGTTTCAATTGTATTTACTCTTGAACCAACTGAGGTATTCCAAAAATGAATTGTTTTATCGGTAGATCCACCCCCAGTAGCTAATAGATTTGGTTGATATTGACACCAAGATAATGCTTTAACTGCAGCCTTATGGTTATTTTTCATAAATAATGGTTTATCATTCTTCTTAATATCCCATATACACACTAAATTATCATTACCTCCAGATGCAAATTGTAATCCATCTGATTTATATTCAATTCCACAAATTTCAGCTTGATGAGTTGTTAAAGTTGAAGTTAAATGTGATGCAATTCTAACGTCTGAATGATATATATTGCCCATTCTTGAACCACTCGTCAATACATGATTATTCCATGATTGTGATGCAATTCTAGTTAAATGTCCACAAGAAATTGTTCTTAATTTTGTATTTGTTTCTATATCCCAAATTTCAATCATACCATCATCTTTCCCAATTGATATATATGAACCATCATCACTCCATTTTAAAGATGTAACTAATGTTTTATTTGCCAATTCACAAAGGAGTCCAACTGACCCTGTACTTGCATTCCAAACATACACTGCATCTTCCAACCCAATAGCTAACAAATTGGTCAGTGACCATGCTAATAAGTTTAAATAAAAATCATCGACTAAACCAGGAGCATCTAAAACTCTTTCTGGAGCAGTAGGGATTTTTTTAGCTCTTGCCGAAGCTTGTGATGGCGTTAACCTATTTGATGATTTATTTAAATTAGCTTTATTATATAAATCAATTGGTTTTTTACGTTCGGGTGGTTGAGGTTGATATAATAATATTCTTGAATTCATTTGTAATCCACAAGCTTCAGCAACATGGTGTTGATAAATTTTTGACGTTTGAGCCTTGATATGACTTTGAGGTGATGCATTGGGTGATGGTTGTTCATTTGATGTTTCTAATTTACCAGTAGTGGAATTATGACGAGAAGGAATAAAACGATCAGTAGTTGATGATTGCTCAGACAATGAAGTTGAAGAAGAGGATGATAAGGATGAAGATTGAATCAATGAATTTGTCCTTCTTAATTTAAATGGTTTTAAACTAGTTGCATTATTGTTACTACTACTTGGTATAGTTGTATTTGCCCTTATGGTCAATGATGGTGGCTTGATGGATGTTAATTGAGGTCTTTGGAATTTAGATTTTGGAGTCTCAATGATTCGTGATACATTGGGACTAACAGGTTGTAAGAAATGTCTTTTTGGTGAAGAATCTTTAATTGGAGAATATCTTATTTTAATTATAGATATATCACTGTTTGTCGATGTCAAGTTGTTTTCATTCTGACGTAGTAGAGTATTATTATCGTTTTTAAATATAATTGGTTTATTTGGTGATACAATTGACATAGCGCCAATAATTAAAATTGAATAAATGTATTTACGATCTTAAGAAAAAGTGAAAATGAATGAATGAGTGAATGAATGAATCAATGGTGGGTTTGGTTGCTTTATTTTTGTTTTTTGAAAAAGAGCGTAGGCAAGGTCTTGATTGATGATGTATGATGTTCTTCAGGGATGAATTTTGAAATCAACTTTTTCGTCTAAAAAAGTAAAAATTATTGCAAAAAAAGAAAGCAAAAAAAAAAATTTTGTATAGTGTATTTTAAATAAAAAATATGTAACGTATTATGTAATAATTGATCTCTTATGAAAATTAAATTGTTATTGTTTACATAACCGCCCAATTGGGTAAAGTAATGTCATGTACTAAATACAGTAGTGTATCCATGGTAAGATTTTGCAACCCAATTAAATAACCAATAAACTACGTTTCGTAAAAATTGTTGTTACATGTCAATGATCTTGTCATTTATTTGAAATTCATCTATGACTTTTGCTTTATTTATGTTTTTTTTTTTTGCTGTTGTCAATAAATGAATTTCAAATCTTGTTACAATGATCTGAATTAAGGTAAAGTATAAACATGAATTAATATATTTTTTTACGATTCTTGGAATTTTTATGTGGAGAATTTCATATTTAATCACCAGTTTATGCGTGAATTTATAAAATATTGAAATTGGTTCTGGTTAACATTTTGTTACATTTTCTATTATTTTTGAAAATTTACATAACTAACTCGACGCAAGTGTTCGTAACTGAATTTTATCTTTATAATCAACCATATAATCAATTTATTGAATTGAATATGATAGTTTATAACATCTTGAAAATATTCATTATCCAAAGTCTATTTCGAGGTAAATTCAATAACCGACACATTTCTTTGCGATACAATTGCTACCAATATATATCTATCTTACACATTGTCGCTTTGAAGAATACCTTCTAAATCATATAAGTTAATTCACGGATGTATTGTAAAGGGATACATTAGTTTCCGTTTTCTTTTTAAAAATAATTGTATTTTGTGTTGATTTTCAACTAAATCATCATGTTATTGCAAACACAATCATGAGTACTAATCTCGACTTGTTTCTTCCGTTAGCGAAGCCTCGGTTAAAAG
>JAJMBM010000047.1:8167-29735 GCA_030565325.1 Insectozyma coleopterorum
CAACAACAACAACTACTTCTTCTTCTTCTTCTTCTTCTTCTTCTTCTTCTTCTTCTTCTTCTTCTTCTTCTTCTTCTTCTTCTTCTTCTTCTTCTTCTTCTTCTTCTTCTTCTTCTTCTTCTTCTTCTTCTTCTTCTTCTTCTTCTTCTTCTTCTTCTTCTTCTTCTTCTTCTTCTTCTTCTTCCGCATTAGAATCATTGATAGATTCTGGTTGATAATCAGTAGTACATTCTTTAATTCTTTCACTAATTTCAATAACTTTTGAATTTTCAATCGGGGGTTCTCTATAACTTAATAATAAATTATCAAAAAGACTCTTTTCAAATCTTACATTGAGATATCCTGACATTAAAGTTTCAGCAGCATACTTGATACTATTCAATAATTCTTCATCTCCACCTCTTAATGAAATGGTAAATCCAAGTTGAATATCACTACCGGTGAAAAATGCAAATGTTTTAATTTCGTCATTATATTTAAAATTCTTTATTGAAAATTTCTTACATGTACCCAATTTCCCCTTTTTGAAAAATAAATCATTTACTGTTTGGAAAATATCAGCTTTGGTATATCGTGATATACGTTCTATAATTTGTGGTTTTACATTTGACATTACCGTTATACCAGCTTCTTCCAATTGTTGTTCTGCTAATCCACAAATACTATCTCCAACAATAACAATATCAGGTTCTAATGAAATAATTTTTGAAACTAAATTACTAATGTATACCGACTGTTGAGCATTTATAATTCTTAAACTAATAAATTGTTCTCTTTGTTTTAAATATTCAATTGGAAACATTAATAAAGCAATTTTTGGATTTTCAATTTGAGATGCCATTTGTTTTGAATCGATATTTTTTGTAATAAATAAACCATCAATAACTTTTGTTTCTTTAATTTCTCCACCATTTATTTTTTTAATCTTGACATATTGTTTAATATCTAATGTATCGGTTAATTTAATTTGATCAATAGTGCCAAGTACACGTTTTAAAACTTGAAGCCAAACTTGCACATTTTCTTCAATATCACAATCTTTTAAACATTGAAGTAGAACAAGATCTAATACATCATTGTAATATGTTATCTTGTTATTAGTTTCTTCTTTCCATGTTGTATTGTTCAAATGATCTTGATGACCAAAATCAACACTTTTACTTTTACTCGTATCAGTTGATTCTAAAACGGAATTTGATGAAATTTTTGGCTCGAGCGGTAACATGTCATTGATATCACTCAGTATAAGATCAGATTCATTAGCTTGAACATTAATACTATCCTCACTAAAAGCCAGTGCTAGCCGTGATTGACTTGCTTTCTTTTCTACTAAAGGTGAAGAAGGTGGTGATAAAATTTGTGTTAATGATAATGATGTGAAATTATTATTTTTATGCGTAGGTGGTGATTCAAAGCTTGGTAGTCTAAGATTATTCTGGGTCAAAATCAGAATATTTCTTGCAGCTTTACTCTGTCTTCTTGACCTCATTCTTTGTATAGAAGCGTGTGCCCTAGCTTTCGATCTGATATTTTCCGGTTGTTGTTGTTGTTGTTGTTGTTGTTGTTGTTGTTGTTGTTGTTGTTGATGATGCTGCTGTGGTGATTGTTGGGGTGATTGTTGTGATTGTTGTGATTGCTGTGATTCTTGTGATTGTTGATGATGATGACTACTTGTATAATCACCAAAAATTGTAGGATTGGGATGAAATAATTTAAAATTGTTCGGATGATTTCCAAATTGTGGAATTCCAGTTTTAATGGACGGAAATTCACCTAAAGTTGGTACGGAGATATTATTTGAATTTGTATGATTTGGAGGCGGTTTAGGAGAAATTGGTGTTGTTCCAAATCTATTATCATTTAAAGATGCATATAACGACATTGCATGTTCGTCTTCTTCATCATCTTCTTCTTCACTTTCAACTCCATGCAATTCATCATCGTCATCATTTTCAAGTTGTTCAAAACTATTATCTAATCTTTTTTTGTCATTTTCAAATCCAGATAAACTTTGAACATCTCCGGGTTCTTGAGAATATTCTTTTCTATAACCGGATGACGCGATTCTATTTTTAAATGATGGCTTTCTAGACATGAAATTATCATAGCCATTACTAAGATTATCAAAGCTGGTGCTGGTAATTAATTCTGCATTTTGTAATGTTGGCGATAAACGATTCTTTAACCATAACTTATTGGAATGGTTATCTGAATTCAGTGAACGTTGATGATGATAATGATTAGGAGTCATCAATGAAACTTTAAAAGCTGTGTTGGGGGTCTTTAGTATACTGGGATTTGTATACGAATTTCTTATTAATGGGATTTCAATAGATTCACCCGCTCGGGTTGTGGGTATAGCCATCTTTGGAGCTTGTTTTGGATGTACCTTTATTGATTCATCGGGGTATATTAATGCATCATTATTTCGTGAGGAATTATTATAGTCACTTGTTGTTGAACTATTATTATCTTGTTGGATACTTTCAATTGTTGGCCTATTGTATGAACTCGTGGACATGGTCCTAATTTTAGACAATGGATGGTTGGGTACCAATAAATCCCCCTTTTCTGATACATTTGTGATGATATCACTATACTCATCTTCTTGATCAGAATTTGAACTCGTAGAATCGTCACTTAAATAAATAATAACATCACTGTAACATGGTTTGCAAACTCTTAATTTATCATTGTATGGCTTTTTCTTTTGATTATTATTTCTTTCATCTTTATGTTGATTATAGGATATGAATAAAGTACAATCTGAACAAAATATTTGGCCACAAAATCTACAATGATGTTTTCTTCTAAAGGCAGTAAAAGGTTTAAAACAATTCAAACAATCAGATACAAATGCATCATTCATCCAATATCGTCTTGGTAATCCACCATTTTTCAACGGGTTTTCAGATCTTTTCTTGAGATTTTTCTTCTTCTTCTTTGTCATAATCGAGGAAGCAGACGATGCTACAGCACCAATGTTATTATTTATAATACTTCTAGCATTGTCTAATAGGACTGATGATAAGTTTGAGTGTTTCTTCTTGACAAAACTTTGGTCTTTATCTTGTATCGCTTGAAATGATGAAATTGTAGGTGATTTGCCAAGATTTGTTGAAAATGTAGCTTCACCTTTGCTTTCAGCTTTAATGGGTGATGATTTGGCAATTGATTCACTATGCATTGCACTTAGATCATATTGTAGTGGGGTATATACATTTGGATATTTGAAACCATTCAAATTTGTTTCGCCAAGTTCATCATTTGATGGAGTTTTAATCATAGATTCATTTTTACTGTCATTTTGCATCGTGTCCAGATCGGATGCTGAATCGTCTGAAAATTCAATATCATTAGGTAAATTATTAAATATCGATGAGATTTTATTTTGTAACAATTTTTCTTTACTGGTGACATTTTTAGATTCACAAGGTTTATCTTCGGAAACTTTGCCTTTTACATTTGGATCGACTTCATTAGAAGCCAAAGCATTGACATTCACAACTGAACTTGTAGTACTTGCATTAACCGATTGTAGTCTCGGAAATTGCATGGTTGAAATTCGTAAAGTTTTATTATCAGACGTAACTCGAGGACTGTTAACTTCTTCTGATAAACTTTGTCGTACAGTGCTTAGTAATATATTATTAACTTGTTTCTGTTGAGAGGGTTGTTGTACAAGTGATTGTTGTGACGAGTGGTGATGACCTCCTGGCGTGGTTGTTTTGGAATCTTTAGAATCATTTGATTTGATAACTTTATCAATGGGTGATGAAATATTACTATTTGATACACCAGATATGGTCAGTGGATTTTTCATTTCCAAAGGTGATGAACTTCTATTGTCTCTTTTCGTATCGGTAGCAACAACATCTTTTTTAAATTGGTCATTATTCCAATATCCCAGCGGTTGTTCGATTGATAAATTATCGTGCATGGACGAAACACTAGACCTTGTGATTGAAGATTTGTCAAATGATTTCGAAGAATCTAGTATTGGTTTTGTTGAATAAGAAATAACAAGGTTTGAAGCATTATTGGTTACTTTTCTTAAAGTCTGAGATAGTAGACCCGATATTGACTTTGTATTCGACTCTGGGTCTGGTATAGTGGGAAAGGAAACAAAGTCGTCCTTTAGTTTTTGTTTCAATTTGTAATTACTCAAGGTTGAATCTTCCTCTATTTCGTCATCACTGTTATTAGTTTGCGAATTGAATCTTTGTAATGAAGGTGTATTTGAATGAGATAGCTTCTTAGAATCTGCTTTCTGAACCGACTCCATCAATAGTATGTTTGGCTAACGAGACTGAATACCACAGCTAGCTATTATAAGCAATTGAAAAAAGTTGAAAGTTGGAGACCGTGAGATCAAAAAATAAAGAAATTTGTCGTGTAGCATATTCTCATTTTTATATGCTGATAAAGCATCAACATTTTTGAAATAGAATAAAAGTTTAAAAAAAAAAAAAAAAGAATACAATTGGATATACAATGGTGGTCATAAGCTGTAAACATCAATTATATATATGTATCAATTACAAAAACCGAGTATTAAAAAATGTATTGGGTGAATTACTAAACGAATATTTTAATTCAATTGAAAGAAAAAAAAAAAAAAATAAAAAATAAAAAATCGAAAATATACAAAGGAAAAAAAAATCTGTTGAGATTTTGTATTATCGTAATTATCAAAGTATTTCTTTCATCAAAAAAAAAAAAAAACAAGAAAAGAACAATTGTTGAAGATTTAGTATTGAGTAATTACATTGTTCTCATATATATATATATTTGTTAACTTCTTTCTTATTTAAAGTTAATAATGTCAACTTCTGGTTTAACGAAAAGACGTGGTGGTAAACAATCAACACCCAAACCAAGATCATCCAACTCATTCGATGAAGATTCAACTAGTTCCAAGTTGGACAATAACAATTCAGATTCTACAAATCATAAGATTGGCATTGATGATAGAGATATAAAAGTAGATAATGAAATTCATATACCTTTATTAACATTAATGGAAGAAGTTTTATTAATTGGTTTAAAAGATAAAGAAGGTTATTTATCATTTTGGAATGATAATATTTCATATGCTTTAAGAGGTTGCATATTATTAGAATTGACATTTAGAAACAAAATAACATTGGTCAACGATCCAGCAAGACGAAGATTTGAATTGAGTGATAGATTGGTAGAAGTTATAAATACAGATCCAACTGGTGAAGTTTTATTAGACGAAGCATTGAATATTATGAAAAATGATGAGTCAAATTTATCAGTAACAAACTGGATTGATTTGTTAAGTGGTGAAACTTGGAATTTGATGAAAATTAATTATCAACTAAAACAAGTTAGAGAAAGATTAGCAAAAGGTTTAGTTGATAAAGGTATATTGAGAACAGAAAGAAAAAATTTCTTTTTATTTGACATGGCAACACATCCAATTGCCGATAAATTATCAAAAGAATATTTAAAAAATCGAATTTTGTCATTGTTAGTAGAGAGAAATGTTGATTTGGATTTAATTTCAAATGATCAATTTCCAAAAAACACTTCGTTTAAATATTTAAGATCAATTTCATTAGTATGCGGAGCATATGCAGCAAACGTTTTGGAGAATATTTTACTTTCATTGAATTATGATAAAAGAGATCAAGCATTTGCAAGAGCAGATGAATTGTTGGCGGATTTTAGTGAATATCCATTTAATTTAACTCATCAAAGTCCTCTAGGTTTAGGTTTGAATTTAGGCCAAGAAGTTACCAAAGAAATTGAAACTTCTTCACTCACTGAGTTACAATTGGAATTGGTTGGTGCTGTTCTAAGTGTATTTGCGAGAATGGATTCAATACTTTGATTTTAATATATAGATTTTTTAAATATAAATAACCTTTATTTGAATCTTTCAATTCTTAACTTTATAAATTCCCTTGTTGCTTCTCAATTCTTAACTTTATAAATTCTCTTGTTGATTTGACACATTGTTGTTTTTCAATTCTTTTTGACACATGTTGTTTTCAATTCTTAACTTTATAAATTCTCTTGTTGATTTGACAAACGTTGTTTTTCAATTCTTTTTGACACATTGTTGTTTTTCAAGTCTTAACTTTATAAATTCTCTTGTTGAATTGACACATGTTGTTTTTCAATGCTCAACTTTATAAATTCTCTTGTTGATTTGACACACGTTGTTTTTCAATTCTCAACTTTCTATATTATTTTCAGTCTTATCGAGAACTTCAATACCGCCTAATTGATTTACAAAATTGATTATCAAACTTTGGTCATCCAGTTTATCACCAGCGGAATCCCAAAACATCCCACCTCCAATACTGTGCAGCTTTATAAATTCTGCTTTAATTTTAACACATTGTGGATTATCAAAAGTTATCAATTGTTTAGTTTTAGAATCATAAGCAATCGCACCGACTTTTTTCGCATCAAATGACATTTCAAAATTATTTGATAATATATTTTTAAACTCGATTGTTTCATTTTGGATTGAATTTGCGAGTTTCTCTTTTGTAAACGTTTGTCCGATTTCATTCAGTTCAACACCATGAAATATCCTACCATACATTGGCATACCCATGATTAATTTCTTTGGATTCACGCCTGCATATTGATATTTCATCATTACGTCAGAACAATTTAATGAATTATCACCATTGAATCCGAATAAATTTGACTGATGACCTGTTTTGCAACACCATGCTTCACCTGTGAAATCATAACACATAATATTCCAAAATGTCAAATATTGATCCATTTCTTTGATTGGTAAATGTTTCATATTCTCTTCTCCTGCAGGTGCAGCTACTGTTAAAATAAACTTGTTGTCTAATTTCAATCTCAATTTCAGTAGTAAAGAAACAAATTTATCACCTTGGTGGCTATTCTGAGGATATTCCCAATCGATATCAACACCGTCAAATCCATATTCGTTGACAAATTTGCAACAACTATTAACGAAATTATCCATTTTACATTCGTTTGTAATTATAGCTTCGAATAAATGATTGGTACCCCATCCTCCAATCGACATGATCACTTTTAAATGCCGATTTAATTTTTTTAATTGATAAAATTGTTGCAAGTTGCCACAAAC
Source organism: Insectozyma coleopterorum (assembly GCA_030565325.1). Taxonomy (NCBI): domain Eukaryota; kingdom Fungi; phylum Ascomycota; class Pichiomycetes; order Serinales; family Debaryomycetaceae; genus Insectozyma; species Insectozyma coleopterorum. The sequence continues at coordinate 15,279 of JAJMBM010000047.1, forward strand.
TTTTTCGTTTGGTATCACCGATTCTAATGGCATTTGTAAATCACACCATTCATCACTGAATTTCAACATACCTGTATTTTCATCGATTAAGATAAATGCATAAAATATATGTGTATAATATTTTATTGGAATTTGAATTGGAAAATGTTTTCTTTCATACACTGACCAATTGGAAAAATACACACATGATTTAAATTCTTTATCAGATGTGTTTGAATTTTGTTGAAATCTTTCCATTATCAAGTTGAACTGTAAATTTTGCAGACAAAAAAATAGAAAAGCAAACCCTCCTCCTCCCTTACAACAAAAAAAAAAGGGCAAAAAAAGAAAGGGAAATAAGTTTGAAACTTTGAATCAAATGCCAATAGAATTACCAAGTGATATACCATCTAACATACCTCCTCATACTAAGATATATAAAGATGAATGTATATACTCATTTGATACTGCTGAAAATAATGATCTAGGCATTGATTTAGATTTGAAAACATTTAAAGCATATTCAAGAAATATTGATTACAACTTTACCAAACAAAATTATGAAAAAACAGGTAATTACCTATATTTAAACATCCGTAAAGTTTTGAAACCACAAGAAGAAAGAAATAAATTATTATACGATTCCAATGGCGAAAAAAATCAAAAATTGCAAAAACTCGAAATTAAAAACGTTAGCAATGATGATTATTACAACACTTTAGTTACTGTTTATGACATCAAAAGCGATCAAAGTTATGAAAGACACCAATTATCTTTGGAATTTAATAAATTGATCGACGACATATTAAACTCAAATTCATCGAATAAAGAAGACGAAATTAAACAATGGGAACAAGAAATATTGCCATGTGAACATTCAATTGATGTTGAACAATTTGAAAACCAAGAATTGGATTTATCTAAATGTAATCAATGTGAATTGAAAGAGAATTTGTGGATTTGTTTACATTGTGGCACTTTAGGTTGTGGTAGACAACAATATGGTTCTGATTTAAAAGGCAATGGACATGCATTGGCTCATTATGAAGTAGTATCTCAACATCCCGTGGCTGTCAAATTGGGATCATTGAATTTGGATGGTGAGAAATGTGATGTTTATTGCTATAAATGTAATGATGAAGTGAAAGTGCCTAATTTAAAAGAAAAATTGATCAAATTTGGAATTGATTTAACTTGTGTTGAAAAGACTGAAAAATCTTTAGTTGAATTGAATATTGATCAAAATATAAATTTTGATTTTAAATTACAAGGTGCAAATGGCGAAAAATTAAATCCTGTATTTGGTAAAGGATTAACGGGATTTCAAAATTTAGGTAATTCATGTTATTTAAATACAGTCTTACAATCATTATTTGATTTACAATCATATAAAGACTATTTCAACAATTTAAAAAATTTCGATTCAAATGTTGATCCAATAACTGATTTGACGAGCCAGTTGATCAAGATCTATGACGGATTATATAGTGGGAGATATTCAAAACCCGGTGCTTTAAATGGTGAAGATTATCAATTGGGTATTAAACCATTCATATTTAAAAATTTGATTGGTGAAAATCATGAAGAATTTAAAACTCAAAGACAACAAGATGCGTTCGAATTTTTACTATATTTGTTACATAGATTAGATTCACAATTTGGATTGAAATTAAATGAATCTTTTAAATTCTTGTATACTAATAAAATAGTTTGCACAAATTGTGGTAAAGGTAGTATTAAAGATGAATTATTAGATAATATATCACTCCCAGTGAATGATCAAATCTTGTCAACTGACGACAATGGTAAAAAAGTGTATGAAAAAACCACTTTACAAGACTGTTTTACACAATTGACTAAACCTGAACTAATAGAAGGCTATAATTGTGAATCATGTAATTCAAAACCTGGATCTGCTTATAAGTCAACCGGATTTAAAACATTTCCAAACCATTTAATCGTTAATGTTCAAAGAATTAAATTAGAAAATTGGGCTCCAATAAAAATTGACGTCCCAATCGATATACCATTTGATTTACAACTTGAGAATTTCAACGCACCGAAACCAGAAGAAGGTGTGATTGAAGTACAAGAAGAAGAAGAAGAAGAAGAAGAAGAAGAATCGACTTTTAAATTTGAGCCCAATCAAGAAGCCCTAAATACTTTACTTAGTATGGGTTTTCCAGAACCTAGATGTATCAAAGGATTATATAACACGGGTAATAATGACGCAGAAAACGCAATGAATTGGTTATTTGCACATATGGATGATGCTGATATAGACGAGCCTATTAATTTCGATAATGCAGGTCAACAACAACAACAACCAAGTGGACCATCTGAAGAATTGATCAATAATGTCGTGTCAATGGGATTTTCACATCAGTTAAGTAGAAAGGCATTGGCTTTAAATAATAATGATGTTAGTTTGGCTATAGAATGGTTGTTTACAAATCCAGATGATGATGGAATAATAATGGAAGAAAATAATAAACCAACTGTCAATTTAAAACAAGAAGAAGTCGAATTAATAAAAACATTGAAAGATCAAATACGCGATGATTCGGGTAGTTATAAATTAAAATCAGTCATATGTCATAAAGGTTCATCCCCACATGCTGGACATTATGTTGTTTTTATTAAGAAGGTTATAGACGGAGAGTGTAAATGGGTGTTATTCAACGATGAAAAAGTGGTTGAATGTGACGAGAGTAATTTAAAAGATATCGAGTCGAGTGCATACATCTATATATTTGAGAAATAAATACAACAATAACAACGTGTAAGTGAATTTCATAGTAACCAATGTGATTGTAACCAATGTGATTGTAACCAATGTGATTGTAACCAATGTGATTGTAACCAATGTGATTGTAACCAATGTGATTGTAACCAATGTGATTGTAACCAATGTGATTGTAACCAATGTTGATTACGAGAGAAGCACGTGACACAGGCCCAAGAAGGAACACCCGTGCCTCATTTTTTATTTATTAATTATTTTCCTTTGTTCTTTTTTGTGCCTGTTTCTCGATTTGCCTATTTGTCGGAATTCTGAAATTTTTCACTTTGTCTAAGAAAAATGAATCATTCAATTTTGTTACATTTTTACTTCTGTTCCATAATTTAAATTCGGTGCATATTTAGTTTCCATATCAAATACTCATACCATTTATTCATTATTAACTATGTTCATTACTAACGAACACATTGGTGATAGAACCCGTATGGAAGACTGGAGAAGTATGTACACTTATCACTAATTATACCCACATTATATCCAGAAGATTCTTGTTTTTTTTTTTTTGATTGCAAAATAATGTGTTCAAATTTCAAATCTTTTCATTACACATCATGATGGATTCTTTCGATTTCCACATACTAACAACGATATATAGTCAGAGGGTACGATCCATTAACTCCTCCTGATTTGTTGCAACATGAATATCCTTTGACTCCTGAATCCCAAAAAACTATTCTTCAAGGTAGAGACCAAGCTTGTGATATCTTGAATGGAAAGGATGATAGATTGATTATCGTCATTGGTCCTTGTTCAATTCACGACCCACAAGCCGCTTTGGACTATTGTAATCGCTTGTATGAAATAAATGAACAATTGAAAGGTGAGTTATTAATTGTCATGAGGGCTTATTTGGAAAAACCAAGAACTACTGTCGGTTGGAAAGGTTTAATCAATGACCCAGATATTGATGGTTCATTCCATATAAACAAGGGTTTACGAATTGCTAGAAAGTTATTTGCAGAATTGACATTAAAATTACCAATTGCTGGTGAAATGTTGGACACAATTTCACCCCAGTTTTTATCTGATTTATTTTCTGTTGGTGCTATTGGTGCCAGAACAACTGAATCACAATTACATCGAGAATTGGCCTCGGGTCTTTCATTCCCTGTTGGTTTCAAAAACGGCACTGATGGTACTTTGGGTGTTGCCATTGATGCAATGAGAGCTGCTTCCCATCCACATCACTTTCTTTCAGTTACTAAACCCGGTGTTGTTGCTATTGTTGGAACTGACGGTAATAAAGATTGTTTCGTTATATTGAGAGGTGGTAAACAAGGCACAAACTATGATGAAAAATCAGTCAATGATACGCAAGAACAATTGATTAAATCAAAAGCCATATCTGAAAATGAAAATGGCCCAAGAATTATGGTTGATTGTTCACATGGTAATTCACAAAAGAATCACTTGAATCAACCAAAAGTTGCAAAAGTTGTAGCTGATCAAATTTCAAACGGTAATAAGACTATATGTGGGTTGATGATTGAAAGTAATATTAACGATGGTAGACAAGATGTTCCACCAAAAGAACAAGGTGGTAAAGCCGCATTAAAATATGGTGTTTCAATTACAGATGCTTGTATTGGCTGGGAGTCAACTGTTGAAGTATTGAATATGTTAGCACAAGCCGTTAAAACAAGAAGAGCAAAATCCTCATAAAAGTTATATTAGTAAAATTGTTATAAAACGTTGTTAGTTAATTGATCTCTCTCGTATTTTCGCAATCAAATCTTTTTTTTTTTTTTTTTTTTATTTTTTCAATAAGTTGGGTAGTTTATTTTTAGAAATTTGTTTAATCATAACTGAACCTTTTGAAAATTGGATTAATGAGATCATTTATAAAATCACATAAAAAAAATGATTCAACTACAACAAATTCTTCGATAGAAATCACCCAAGATCAAAATTTAGTTAATTATCATACAACTAGTATTACTTCAACAACTCCTGTATCGTCACCAAGAATCCAACAATTATCTCATTATACACCTCCAAACAATTTAGCCACTCCTTCATCTATAAGCTCTCCCAAGAAATTGTTGACTCCGATTAAGAATTTATTTTCATCCTCACAAACCAAATCAACAGTTGCAACTCCAACTTCAAATGATAGTCTACACAATGTTATCCAAGGATTGTCACCGAAAGAGTCAAAAACTTCTAAATTTTTAAAACACAAGAAAAGTAAAAGTTTCACATCGAATGTATCCGATGAAACTTGCGAGGCTTCGTTTAAAACTGCAATGTCATATACGAAATCTGAATTTGCAACCTTGAATCCACAACAAAAGAATAGACAAAAGGTACGAATATCACTACCGATATCAAATCAACAATTGGATACTTTGGGTCCTCCAATTGATATATCCGAAAATTCATACAACACTTCTGATTCCATACTTGATGAAAATGAAAGTAAGGTTAATAGAAAATATTCAACATCGAAATCAACTGCATCTTCTGTACCGGAAGAAGATTTCTCATCCGATTCAGATTCGGAATCTTCATCGCAATTTTCATTTGTAAGAGACATGAAGGCTGGCAGAAATACATCGGTGAAATATTATAAAACTAAAACCAATTCAAATTTACAAAACATGAATTTATTTGATGACCACTATTCGTGTTTTGAAGAAAATGAATTTTCTGGCTACGATTATGAAAATAATGGTGGATTAGATGGATATGAAATTTACGATTCTGACGATATAAATCACGATGATGTAAAGTATAATCATATACTTGATGAGGTTGAAGATGATAAGCAGAGCATGTTTATAGATGAAGATAAGACGATCGACAAAGATCAACAGTATAACAGTAACCAAGATAACCCAGTAGCGCAAACTATTGAAAAAAAAGTTGAAAATCCTTTTCTTATGGAATCTGCAATTCCAAATATCCCACAATTATCGATTAGGCCATTTAATTCATCATATCATTTATCAATTCAAGGTCCATTGAAGGACATTAGCCCCGTTGAAAGCTGCAGTCCCATGAAATCAAATTATGAAGAAGATATACTTGAAAATTATTTAGAAAGCAAACTGGCTTCATCCAAATCGAATTCAGAATCAAAGATTGAATTCTCTTCTGATAATAACAGTTTTGAATTATTTGATTTGAATAGTCCCATCATAAACGGATTAACTGTTGGTCAAAATTTACGACATAGAGGTAAACGAAGATCAGATATAAATCCCAATAGATTATTTATACATAGAAATCCAATTTTCTTTGATGAATCTACAAACAACTCGCATCATGATATAATGAAGCAAAGGTTTTTAAGGTCATTCCATGAGTCCATTGACGAAAATATTTATTTGGAATTGCCTTTAAAAGTAAGACAATATGAAACTTTTGTTGATCGATATGAGAAGGAAAAAAAACAATACCAAGAGAAACATTGTTTAGGTTTAGGTATTTGTGGAGAAAAAAAGGAACAAGTTGAAGTTAAATCAACTAAAATGAGAAATTCAATATTGAATATGTTGGATGTACTATCAAACTGTGAGAAGGAAAGTTTACTCGATAATAAGCTAGATTTAAAGGAGACTTTACTGAATAATAAACTCGATTCAAGAAATTCGGTGCTAAATATGATGAACGTATTGTCCAACTTAGAAAAAGATTTCGAAAGTAAAGAAGATCATAATGATTGTGTTGAATCTAGACCAAGAAATTCAATTGTAGATATGATGAATTTATTACAAAATATTGAACAAGATACTCAAGTTTCAAAAAACGAAATAAAACAACCTGAAACAAATATAAACCAATCTACATTGGATCGAAGTGACTCAATTATTGATATGATGACTACTTTAGCGAATCTAGAATCAACTAACGACGACCTGAAAACGAATTTGGAAACCCCATTATTTCGAAAAACATCATTCAAAAGGTATTCTTGGTACGATAGTTCAGAAAATTTAAGTATCAAACAGAGTCATATTAAAGAAGTAGATCCTACTGACGATAAAGATGGAGAATATAATATTTTAGACCAAGACATACTTGATGAAATAAATCAAATACCTGATGATTTTGATTTTCAAAAAGAAGCATATGATAAAAGCAAATTTGAAAGACCACAACCATTAAACTTTTTTAAATCAAATTCTTTCAATAGAAAACCTCAAAGGGGTTTATTTGTAAATCAAATTGCAACCAATAAAATTGAAACTAAAAATAGAACAGTCACTTTTTACAAAAATAATGCACAATCATTAAGTAATTTAGAAAGAGGTTCATTGGTTTTAAGTAGAGGTCCATCAATCAGATCAATTTCTTCCTTTCCATCTGTTTATGAAGATGAAAATGAAGAAGATGGCTCTGGTGACTTTGGTCAATCAACCTCCAAGACATATAAATTCAATTACAGAAAATAGTCCTCGTCTAGATTAAATTTTATTAGTATACAGTATATTTTTTTTTTCATGTTTGATTTCTATTTCTTTCTTGCATAAAGGTATTAAAGTCGTACTTTTGATGCGATGCATAATCAAAATAATGGCTTTCCATTGGCGGCATTGTTTGTCGTCTAATTGGATTATTCGCCATTGGCGGTTTGATTCTATTTGATTTATAATTTGAAGAACCAACCGAACCATTTGATCTTCTTAAACTTAATTCATGAATAATTCTGCCTGCAGTTGTTAATGATCTCATCATCTTCATGTCATTAGTAAATGGTATTGACTCTTTTTTTCCACTTTGGTTTTTTGAAGGTGCTGACTCTAATGATCGATTTGTGCTGTTACTACTTGTTGACTTTGATCTTTCTATCCATGCATTATGTCGTCTATATTTGGAGTAAATACTTAACAACTCATCCTCTTTCTCATCATCATCTTCTTCTTGATCACCCTCTTGATTTTTCTCTTCTTCTTCTTCTTCTTCTTCCTCCTTTAGTTCATCTTCAAGTAGCACTACCTCGACCTCTTTACCTTTGACATATTCCTTAACTGATTTGTATGATACTGTGCTATCCTTTCTACTTATTGTACAAATTGTATACTCTTCATTGGTCAAATCGATCGATACACTCTCAGTGTCTGGCTCTTTTTCAAGAAGAATGTCTTGTTTTTTTGTTAGCTCTTCTGGAAAACCCTTGATCTCTCCAAATGCTTCATTATCTTGTTTATTTGACACTTTAAAATCAACTACATAGTTGACAATTTTTGGTGGTTCGGCTACTTTAATATCTAAATGCTCACCCTGCTCAATTTTGTATAATTCATTTGCTGACTTGCTCCTTTGGTGCTTTGGTTGGATTAATTTTGGTTTTAAATTGATATTATTACAACTGACAACTTTTGGATGTTCAGATACCTTAATATCTGAATGTTGAGCTTGTTCAAGTGTGTATGATTTCAATTCATTTGCTGATTTTGTTCTTTGGTGCTTTGGTTGAATTATTTCAGGTTCAAAATTGATATTAAACATTGATTTATGTCTTGTATGTCTATTGGGTATTGTTCTTGATAAACTATTCAAATGCGTGTTTGGTAATGTTGTCAACTTGGGAAATTGATTCGTAGATTCTTTAGCATTATAGTTTTCATTTGACTCGACGGCGTCTGAAATTGATGACGTTTCTGAATGTATGTCTGAAAATGTAGTTCCATTATAAGATGAAGGAGTTTTGGATGAGAAATTATCCATCAGTTTGATGTCATTCAAATTCGGTATTTCAATTTGTCCATTAAAACTTGTAAATGAATTTCTGGATGTTCGTATCTGTTCTTGCGACACTTGAGCTTTAATGGATTTATCATTTGTTATATTTGTTTCGTTATTTGGAAAACTAAACCGTTTGCCTAATCCATTGTTTCTGGTACTATATAGATCAGTTTCTTGTGATGTTTGTATTGTTGAATTTCTACTAATTTTAAGTGGTTCAGTTGATTCTGATTCTTCAGAAGCTGATTCATCGGTATCTTCCCAATCATCATGTTCTGGTAAATTCGTGGTAGATTCTTTTGTAAACGAGATATCGATTGATTTTTGTATAGAGTTCCAACTCGATTCACTAGCGTAAGAATTTGTTGAAGCAGAACTACCGGATGATATATTTCTTTCATTTAGTTTACTTGGAGGTTGTAAATCATCTTTGTTGGCGGGTGTACTTTTTAATTTTGGCTTTTGAACAATTGGAATAATAACTTGTGGTTTTGATAAATTTATAAAATCTGCAACTGAACTGAAATCACTAACAGAACTTACATGGGACTCATCGCTGAAACTTCTCTTGTGGATTTTTAAAACATGACTGAAATTATCCTTTGGTGCATATGAATATGTTGTTAACAATGGTAAATTATTTTGTCTTGGTGATTTTGGAATCGATTGTGTATGTTTAAATCCAGTAGTAACACTTCTTCTATTAATTGCAGGTTTTGCTTGCTTGTTGACTTCGTCAAGTGGTGGTGGTGCTTTTCGAACTAATCTCTTTGAGCTCGAAGAAGGTATATCTGAACCTAATTTATTTGTAGTTGCAATCATTGGTTGTGAAAATGATTTTGGTAATTGAGGTAAACATTTATCTGGCAGAACTAGATGTTTAATGGTATCTGTTTTTGAATCTTTAGATTGAAATAATAATTTCGAGTTTGTTATGCTTGAATGTCTTGATCCATTAATTGAAACTTCTTCGATGACACTTAATTCATCTGGTTGTTTTTGTGAAGAAACTAATTTCTGATACTTAGACTTGTGTGGCAATACTGGTGGTGAAGGGGTTTCAATTGCAATTTCTTCAATTGGTTCATCTAAACTCCATTCTTCATCCTCTTCAGATGCTGATGATGATGATGACAGACTTTCAACTTTTACATATCCTTGTGGAGTATAAACTAGTTTTGTTCCCTTTGATTTCGGTGATTTGCTCATTAATTTATCTGGTGAGCCAGGTATGCTCGAATCTGGCGTTGTACTCAATGATGAGAGGGGAGTATTATTGTTGTTGCTTAATTTGGGTGGTAATTTCAATGTAAAAGGTACCGGTATTGAATAGTTATTTGATACAACAACGTGTAATCTATCCGTCAATGGATTTTTTGTCAATTTTCTTAATCTCTCTGGTGACATTGATGAAATATCTGAAACTATCGATTTGAAATCGTTCCCTTCAGTGTGAATTGATTGGTTATAATTTGAAGATTCAATTTTGAAATAATTGCTCCGTTTTACTTTACTTGGAGAGCAAGATCTTGCCTTTCTTTGATCATGATATGATAATTTCTGCGATGGAGGAGTCGTAGGAATATTTGAATCGTCCATTGCTCGACCTTGTTGTTGTTGTTGTTGCAAATATGATGATGGTGGTCTCCCTACCATTAAAATTTTGTATATCTTTCTTTAATCCTATATTATCAATTAAAATTTTTTTAACCAAATATGAAAAAAAATACAAGAATTATCACTTTGGTTAAAAAAAAAAGAAAATAAAAAGCCTTATTATATTGAATAAACAAAAAACTTTATCTGTGATGTTTGTAAATCGATACTAATGGAAAGCTACCATGTGGTTTGTTTACAATTTACCTAATTGGGCAAGTATTAAATTTTATGCTCGTAATATTGCAATTATTTCTTTTGGTAAACTGTAAGTCTGAGAAACTACTAAAACTCTTAATATATATCTTATATTATATATTATCTTATACTATTATAAACTTAACACCAGATGTAGATGATACGTCTCTTCAAAGCTCATCTTCTCAAAGAAAAGTGTTTTTTTCTTCTTCTATTTATATAATCACATCTCTCCGGGTAAGTTATTTTACCAACACGTAATTCAAGTTTTTAAAACAAGAAAAAAATAATGTATTGTTCTCGAATTGAATAAAATCTACTCCACTAACTTAAAAGTCGTCGTAACCGTATAATTGTGGAAACATTTTATAAATAGAATTGAGTTTTAGACAAATATGAAACATCTAGAAAATTTTCTTTTCATTGTTCCTCCACACGCCGTTAGGTACCAGTACCAAAGAGAATAATAAATTCTTACAATTAAAAAAGATGATTTTATACTTGTCAACTAGAGAAACTATTGTCATATAGCGGGTTGAAAAGAATATAAATAGACTCATTTACTAGTAAAAACTATGTTAGACAAGATGATCCCCTTTTACTCGTTATTGAGCTTGACCTACAACGTTTGAATCTTTTTTTGTTATAGTTGCAAATTGATAAGTTTAATTTAAAAGATTTTTTTCTTTATCAAAATTACGCAAACACAAATTTTACTTATTTTGCAGTAATATCTCATTCTTTTCCCACTTTAGGACAATAAAATTATAAATATATTGAATATGGAACTATCGATTCGCCGTGAAAAGGAAATTGTAAGCGAGTTAAAGCTACCCGCCGAAGATACGGCTTCCACATTGGTTGAAAATGAACAACTTCATCATGAAAATAACTTTGAAATTTTAAAAGTAGAATCCCCTCAATACTGTAAAGATATAATAAATAGATTTGAAGAGCTCAAGATTCAACGTGAATCAAAATTCACCAAACAAATTAAAACAGAAAAAATTGGTCTTAAATATTTACCAAAACAAGTTCAGAAAAAAGCTTATGAAGAAGGTGGTCAATTTGTTTTAATGATTGCTGGTTCTAAAAGTTGTGGAAAGACAACTTTTTTAAATTCATTGTTTGGCAACAAGTTAATTGACCCGGCAGAAGATCAAAAAGTTGTAAATAATTTAGCAATTAATAAATTTGAAATTATAGAAAACAGATTCAAGTTAAAACTACAAGTAATTGAAACGTGCAATTATGGTGATCTGATTGATAACAGTCTATGTTGGCAACCTGCTTGTGATTATATCGTTAAGCAAAATCAAAAGTTTTTAAAATTGTCACAAAAAATATCAGAGTATAAAATTGAAGATTCTAGAGTTCATTGTTGTGTATATTTTATTATGCCAACTGTTGGGAAAATCTTAGATTTAGACATGGAAGCAATAAAAAATTTAGCTCCAAAAGTAAACTTAATTCCTGTTATTGCAAAAGCAGATTGTTTAACAGAAGATGAAATTAATGACTTCAAGCAATTATTAAAATCTACATTAATTCAAGAAAATATTCAAATTTGTTCCTTTTTGAAAATTATTAATCCAAAATTATTCAAAACAAAAATCGATTCCATGATTCCATTTACGATGATTTCATCGATTGATCTTTATCAAAATCAACAAGGTGTGTTGGTTCAAGGTAGACAATATCCATGGGGTGGGTTAATAGAAATTGGAAATGAATCGTATTGTGACTTTGTAAAGTTAAAAAAATTGTTATTGGATGAGAATATGATAGATTTTATAATGGCTACAGAATTACTTTATGAAAAATACAGGTATGATTACTTGAAAAAGAAATTAGAAACACATGACAGATGTAATACAAATATATCTCAAAAACTGGAGTTAGAGATCAATGAATATGTTTTAAAGGAAGAAAAAAGATTAGCTGGTTTGAAAAACAATTTATACCACATTCAACGGGATCTTCAAAAAGATTTAGAAGGGTTGAATATGAGAAAAAAGCAATTACAAACTTGTATTGACGAGTTGGAACATAATTTGATTAATTACAAACAAGAAGAAAATGAAATATTGGAAGAGTAAGAAATATCTGGAATATTAGAACTTTTTTTCAATAAAAATAGTTACAACCTCTGAAGTTTTAACTTTTCACTTTTTAAAAAAAATATTCTTGAATAAACTAATTTATCTACATTTTTTTTAAGACTTTGCAAATTGTGTTTTCAAATTCTTTTGCAGCCATTTCCTTTTTTGTACTTCCGCGTAGTCGTGTGTCGGTGACAACTTTAAAGTTTAAAAGCATCAATAAAAAAATTTCACGAAATAATTTTCACAATATAAACAACTTCTTTCTTTTCTACAATCAAACAAATTCTAATGTCAAAGGTATGTCTTGATTCAAGACTTTATGGAAATTTTTATTAATAATATGTCGGGATTATCTTAATAGGATGAACTTTTGTTTTATTAAGTATGTTTTTTTCTGGCATCTCTAATATTAGGATTTGGAATATAATTCATTGATTATACCCTTGACTAAACTTATCTGATTATAAGATAGAACGACAAAATTAATAACACATTGATGAAACTTACTAACTAATCAATAGTTGATTTGATTATAAATTATAAATTCTGCAATTTTTTCAACCAATGTTTTTTTTTTTTATTTTTTAATTAGAGTATATATAAGATTGTAATATAAACATTTATTCACTCAATGTTCTTTTGTAAATACTCCTTCTTGTTGTCTTTGCTTTGATTACATCTCTCTCTCTAGTATGAATCTGCCGCTTACATAATATTTGGCATTCTTTTTTTTTTTCTTTAAAAAAAAAAAAAAATAGTTTTTAAGAATATATACTCGAGAATACAGATTCACATAATATATCTTTGTTCTAAAAGATATGTCAGATAGTTTTAGTAATGATGAAAATTACGATAGTTTAACTGACGAATTGACACCAAGTTTCAAACATTCTTTAAATCAACCTGTCTTGGATAAAACTGTACGCCATGTCAGATTAATCTTAGATCATACTGCATTTGTAAGAGGGATTGGAAATGTTAAAAGATGGTTTAATAACGAATACATCAAGTCAAATGTTTCAAGGAATAATGAGTTAATTAACTTACATATTTTTATTCCGTCTTATACTTTACATGAATTTGATTTCGTTAAAAAAGGTACATCAATCAGTGCAACTAATGCAAGAGAAGCAATTAAATTTATTGACGCTTATTTAGAAAATGTCGGTAATTTAATGGATGATACAAAACAAGAAGAAATACACAAATATGTAAATTATAATGTTGAGATAGAATCTCCAAATGATAATATTCCAAATTGGAATCAATGTCTGAATTATAAAGTCCATTCACCTAAAGTTAAAGATTTTCCAAATTATAAAACAACGTTTGATTCTCATTTAATTGGACAAAACGCAATTGGCGAACACGAAAATATAAACAGTTTGATAAAAAACTTTGAAACTTCAACATTAGATAATACACCCACTGAAAGTTCGATTCAATACCAGCATATATTAGCAAATCAAGATAATTACGCTGAAATGCCAGCTAGATTGAAGTATTTAATTAGAACGTGTATCTTCAAAAGATTTGTTGAAAGAACTGTACCAAAAGTTGAAAATGAAGTTGAACAATGGAAATTAGTTACCGAAAATTCAATAACCAAAATTTGGGCTAAATCTTTTGATATCGATTGTTTAAATGTAAACGAAGCTGAATTATTAATTTTTCAAAATTACGATGTAAATTCTTTCAGAAGATATAATCCATTTAGTATTGATGAAGAGTTTAATCCACAAGATAATATTCTTCAAAATAAAATTGACACCACTTTATATTCTTACAGAGATGGTCATCAAGAACCCGTATCATTGGGTAATTATAAAAAGAAAGGAAAACGGTTTAGAAGAGTTAGAGATGAAAAATCATCTAATAAGAATCAATCTATCGAAGGTGTTGTTCACGATGGAAATCAAAATGGGCTGAATTCAATTAAAAAGGAAAAATTCGATGCCATTAATTACGCCCCAAGAGGTAAAGGTGAATTATGGAGCCCATAAGCATCCCCCCCCCCCCCCCCCA
>JAJMBM010000047.1:29835-51893 GCA_030565325.1 Insectozyma coleopterorum
CCCCCATTGTTGTATCTTTAAATAGTCTTGGGTTAAGAGGTAGTTTTATCATATGACAACTACCATGTGTATAGGATTTGTATGATTGTAAAATATACACTACCCGAATAATTCTTGAAATGTTGGAACATCAACAAAAAAAAAAACATAAATATTTTGAAACAGAAAAGTATATTTATACAAATTGTATTATCAAATTTACTTGAAATTTTATCAATTTTGTATTCATTGAGGCTTAATTGGATTAATTTGATTGTCATTTTTTTTTATCAACTTCATCTTGATTGTTTTTGTTTCTTGTTCATTTTGAAAATACACCCAACCCACTTTTTGAATAATTATATAAATACTGTTTCATTATTAGTGCATCATGAATTTGAATAGAGCACCTACAAGAGAGGATGTTCAAAAGATCATCCAACGCTGGCACCAACTTAGGGAGCAATATGGGGAACAAGTGGTTAATGTTCCTGAATTCAACAACCTTAATAAAACTATCAATTATATAAAGATGCAACAACGTCAATACCAGAATCAACAAGCACAACAAGCACAACAAGCACAACAACTGCAACCACAACCCACTGCTCAATCACCTATAAATAATCATCAACAATACCCGAATCAATATTTGCAACAAAATCAAAATCAAAATCTTCAATCACCTGCAGTTAATTTGTCAAATAACGGTACACCAGTAACCCAAAGTGCAACTTTTACCAACAACACTTTGAATAATAACGTCGTTGAATTACCATTTACTAAACTTCAAGAATCATTATTTAAATCTCAATTACAATCATTAAAAATATTAACTAAATCACCTGGTCCAGGTAATCAAATACCTCAGAATTTGTTAGCGTTTGTTACTAATCCCAATTCTGCATATCCATCAACTGAATATATAACATTGAATGCGCTGCAATTGAATCCAAATGTTTCACAACAACAACAGCAACCTAATTTACAAGCTCAAAATCTGAACATTCTCAATACTCCGGAAATTCCAGAAAAGAAAAAGGGAAAAAGAGGACCAAAACCAAAAAATCAACCTAAAAAACCAACAAAGAAACAATTGAGAGAAGAGGAGCAAAGACAAATTGCTGAAAGAGAACAACAAATGAAATTGGAGCAAGCTAGACAAAATCAAAATGCTTTTGTTCAACAACAACAACAGCAGCAGCAGCAACAACAGTCGAATCATTCCCAAAGCACACCACAACAAGGTAATTTACCACAACTGGGTTCATTTCATCAATCACCACCACCACAACATCAATCATATTCTCAATCTAATTCTCATCATGCTACTCCGGCTCCACAAACGCAAGCACAAGCACAGGCACAAGCACAAGCACAAGCACAAGCCCAAGCCCAAGCCCAAGCCCAAGCTCAAGCACAAGCCCAAGCACAAGCACAAGCACAAGCACAGGCCCAAGCCCAAGCCCAAGCCCAAGCCCAAGCCCAAGCCCAAGCTCAAGCACAAGCTCAAGCACAAGCTCAAGCACAAGCTCAAGCTCAAGTACAACCACAAGTACAAACACAACCACAAGTACAACCACAACCACAACCACAACCACAACTACAACCACAACCAAAACTGAAACCGGTTGCAGCACCTCAACCTCAATCTCCGCAATATTCTACAGCATTTCCCTCCCCACCTGTTGTAATAAACAAGATTATTACTGATAGATCAAAGAATAAGAAAATTATTCTACCAATTAGTAAACCTAATATTCAAGTTGATACATTCGACGTAACACAACTAACAGGAGATCATATTCAAGATGTATCAATGAATGCTTTTTATACACCACAAAGTAGATTTCAGGTACCTTCAATAATGCCAGATGGTATAGATATAGACGAAATAAAATCAAATAGAGAAACATACATACTAGTACGGATCGAACAAGAAAAATATCAATTAAAAGAGAAGATACAGTCCATTGATAATAATGATGAAAAAGCAAAGTTGGAAAATCAATTATTTGAATTGGAATTAATAACGTATCAAAAAGAATTACGTGGTAAAATTTCAACACATTTGTGGTTTGGTAAATCATTATTATCCAATTCACATCCAAATTTTTTGGCAAGATTCAATGCTTTATCTTTGGATGATGTACAATCCACAACTGAACTATATAGACATCAACTTGAATATCTTATGAAAGAACAAAACAAGAAACATAGTAAAACTATTGAAGAGATTATTAAACATAGTCAAGGTAGTATATACAAATCAGCTAGAAAATCAGACCGTTTATCAAGATTTATGGGTAAAATTAGTAATTTCCACGCCCAAACAGCTAAAGAAGAACAAAAGAAATTGGAAAGAATGGCTAAACAACGTTTGCAAGCATTAAAACTGAATGATGAAGAAGCTTATTTAAAATTGTTAGATCATACAAAAGATACAAGAATTACCCATTTATTAAAGCAAACAAATCAATTTTTAGATTCTTTAGCTCAAGCAGTTCAAACGCAACAAAAAGAAGCACATGATAATTTGATAAGTTCTGGTCGTATTGTTGAGGCAACCCCACCAGTGTTGACTGAGGAAATTGATGATGAAAAACGAGAAAAAATTGATTATTATAATGTTGCACATAGAGTGAAGGAAGAAATTAGCAAACAACCTTCAATATTAATCGGTGGTACTCTTAAAGAATATCAATTAAAGGGGCTACAATGGATGGTTTCTTTATTCAATAATCATTTGAATGGGATTTTAGCAGATGAAATGGGGTTAGGTAAAACAATTCAAACAATTTCTTTACTTACATATTTGATTGAAACAAAGCATATTCAAGGTCCATTTTTGGTGATTGTACCATTATCAACCATAACAAATTGGAATATTGAATTTGAAAAGTGGGCACCATCAATAAAGAAAATTACTTATAAAGGCACACCAAATCAACGTAAATCAATGCAACATGATATAAGAATAGGTAATTTTCAAGTTGTTTTAACCACTTTTGAATATATTATCAAAGATAAATCTTTATTAGGTAGGGTTAAATGGGTTCATATGATTATCGATGAAGGTCATAGAATGAAAAATGCAAATTCCAAATTATCCGAAACTTTAACTACAAATTATCATAGTGATTATAGATTAATTTTAACTGGTACACCTTTGCAAAATAATTTACCAGAATTATGGGCCTTATTAAATTTTGTTTTACCAAAAATTTTCAATTCAGTTAAATCTTTTGATGAATGGTTTAATACACCATTTGCAAACACTGGTGGGCAGGATAAAATAGAATTAAGTGAAGAAGAAACATTGTTAATTATTAGAAGATT
Organism: Insectozyma coleopterorum; assembly: GCA_030565325.1. Classification (NCBI taxonomy): domain Eukaryota; kingdom Fungi; phylum Ascomycota; class Pichiomycetes; order Serinales; family Debaryomycetaceae; genus Insectozyma; species Insectozyma coleopterorum. The sequence continues at coordinate 33,154 of JAJMBM010000047.1, forward strand.
ACATAAAGTCCTTAGGCCTTTCTTATTAAGAAGATTGAAAAAAGATGTTGAAAAAGATTTACCAAATAAAATTGAAAAAGTCGTTAAATGTAAAATGTCGTCATTACAATCTAAATTATATCAACAAATGTTACGTTATAATCTTTTATTTGCTGGTAATCCAAATGATCCATCAGTAGCTGTAACTATTAAAAATGCAAATAATCAAATAATGCAATTGAAAAAAATTTGTAATCATCCATTTGTTTATGAAGAAGTTGAAAACTTGATTAATCCAACAGCTGAGAATAATGATCAAATATGGAGAGTTGCTGGTAAATTTGAATTATTAGATAAAGTTTTACCAAAATTTAAACAAACTGGTCATAAAGTTTTAATTTTTTTTCAAATGACTCAAGTTATGGATATTATGGAAGATTTTTTAAGATTTAGAGGGATGAAATATATGAGGTTAGATGGTGGTACTAAAGCAGATGATAGAACAGAATTATTGAAATTGTTTAATGCACCAGATTCTGATTATTTTTGTTTTCTTTTATCAACAAGAGCCGGTGGGTTAGGTTTGAATTTACAAACAGCAGATACCGTTGTTATTTTTGATACTGATTGGAATCCACATCAAGATTTACAAGCTCAAGATAGAGCACATCGTATTGGTCAAAAGAATGAAGTTCGAATCTTAAGATTAATCACCGAAAATTCAGTTGAAGAAATGATTTTAGATAGAGCTCATGCCAAATTGGAAATTGATGGTAAAGTTATTCAAGCGGGGAAATTTGATAATAAATCTACTGCAGAAGAACAAGAAGCAATGTTGAGAGCATTAATTGAGAAAGAAGATGAAAGAAGACAAAAGGGTAACGATGATGAAGAAGAAGATTTAGATGATGATGAATTAAATCAAATCATCGCTAGAAATGAAGGGGAATTGGATATTTTCAAAAAATTGGACGAAGAAAGATATACAACAACTAGAGATGCACCATACCCAGCAAGATTATTCACTGAACAAGAATTGCCAGAAATATATAAAAAAGATCCCGAAGAATTTTTGAAAAAGGATGAAATTGTAATGGAAGATTATGGTCGTGGTACAAGAGAAAGAAAGACTACATTGTATGATGATAATTTGACCGAAGAGCAATGGTTGAGACAAATTGATGGTGTAATTTCGGATGATGAAGATTTGGATGATAACGATTCAAATGAAGTTAAACCCAAGAAAAGAGGAAGAAAAGGAAGGAAACCAAAAAATTCCATCCTTGATGAAGATAATGATGATGCTGATTATTTAAATAAAAGAAGTGCCGATGATGCAGAAACTGATTTTTTACCGAGTGGAAAGAGACAAAAATCAGTGACTCCAAAAGTTGAACATTCACATCCTTCCTCAACATCAACAAGAGGTTCTGGAAGAGGGAGAGGTAGAGGTAGAGGAAGGGGAAGAGGTAGAGGTAGTTCATTATTAAATAGATCTGCTCCAATAGTCGATCCATTAACATTAGATGAACGTGCAAAATTACAAAATAATATTGAAAACATTTTAGGACTCATTATGAATTACAAGAATGAACATGATCGAAAATTAAGTGACTTGTTCTTAGTCAAACCGTCAAAAAAATTATATCCAGATTATTATGTCTTAATCAAACATCCAATTGCATTAGATGTTATTAGAAAAAGAGCTTCAACGAAAATATATACCCAGATTAGAGAATTTATGGAAGATTTGCATATCATGTTTACCAATGCCAAAATTTATAATGAAGAAGGTAGTATTGTTTATCAAGATTCAGCATTTTTGGATAGACTTTCTATTGATAAATATAAAGAATTGATGGCAAATAGTTTATCAATTGAAGAAATAGAAAACAGTTTGGATTTTACCAGTTTTGATGAAATGTTTGGATTAAAACCATTACAACCTTCAACAGCAATTAAAAGACCAATAGAAGAAAAATTGGAGAGAATTGATAATGGTGAAAAAATTGACAGTCCATTAGTACCATTTTCTACATCGGGAAATACAGAAGAATCAACACCAGCTGCTTCTACCTTTGATTAAATTTCACGGTTTTTATTATTATTATTATTATTATTATTATTATTATTATTTAGTGAAACTATTGTATTATATTTATTATTTATTCACTATACAGTGGTAAATGCTCGTCTATATCTTTATTATTAACCGCATCATTCAATACTTTATTTAATATTTCTATAAATTCAAATAAACCACCATCATTAAATTTAATTTCACCTTTGAAATATTGATTCTTTGGGAAACCGTCACTAATGAAACTTGGGTTATTAGCTGAAAAGAAGATAAATTCCCAATAATTCGGACCAAACCAAGGAGCTTTCAAACTATGACTCAATTGTAAAACTGGAGATAAATACAAATCAATACAAAAGGTTTCAACATCACCTTGAGTTGCCGTTATGAATATCAATCGTTTAGTAGTTAAATATATAAACCCATCCTTGGCCGTTATTTTCAAGGGCAAATTTGAATCATTTGATGTTATTTGTAATGTTTGCCCTGATGTCTTTGTACAAAACTTTAATATCTCTAAGCCGTCGGTACTTATTTCAAAAGGTATCTCATTAGAATTTGATTGTAGTATTTTAGTATAATTTGGTTTTAAAATTACACCATTTATTGACATGATTGATTTTGTGACCAAAGATGATAAAAAAAAAAAAAAAACATAGTAAAAAGTAAAAAAATAGAAAAACATTTATAAAGGTTTTGTTTTTTTTTTTTTTTTAAATGTTTATAATACGGAAAAATGCAACGAAATTTATATCGTATCAAGTTAGATATTTATCTTTAAGATCTATCAATCCTCATATAGGATCAGAATTTTATGAAAAAGTATCAGTGGCTAAGGATCGAGCACATGTGAGTAATCCAGAGTATATTCAACAAATACTAGATTGTTTAAATTTAAAATCAAAATATAGTTCCAATTTGACAATTATAGATACCAATCCAGGAAGAGGAGTTTGGTCTACAATGGTGAATTACGAATTGAAACCCAAGAATCATTTATTACTAGAACCGAATAGAATTAATCAAACTATGTGGAAGAAATTGTTGAAAAGTTTAGATTCAAAAACTGGGAATGAAGAAAATTTCAAATTGTTGAGTCCCGAATATGCGCCTTATAATTGGAGGTCGTATAAATTAATCGAAGAGCAATATAACTTTAATAAACTTGGTTTTGGACGAGAAAATGATGAACTTTTGGTTTTAGCAAATTGGACGGGCGCTCAAGAAGAATCAACAATTGCACAATGGATAGGTTGTTTGGGCTCAAGAAATTGGCTAATGAAATATGGAAGAGTTCGTGTTTTAATGTTTATGACTTCCAAAACAGCGGGTAAATTTTTAAGTGAACCATTTTTTCATCGAAGAAATAGAACATCAATGAAAAGAGAATTATTTACAAAATCAAGATTAATTGCAATTGGCGATGAAGTGAATGGACCTGCCAGCACTTCGAAATATTTGGCCGATGGATTCGATCCAGAAGTAATAATTAGAGATCAACCAGTGTTAATACCAAGTAAAGCAATAATAAAAAATAGATCAATTGCATTAGTTGAATTATTTCCTGGTGATCATACGATAGATGAGTTGGAATTTGTTGATAATCATATTTTGTCATTATTATATCTTTCAAATGCAACAATGCGTGAAACTATACCTAAATTTGGTCCTGGCGCTGAGTATTTACTTACAAAATTGCCTGCTCGGATACTTGACAAAACAAGACATGAATATACAGCACAAGATATGATGCGACTTAATAAAGCGGTCCAAGAATGGCCGTTTAGACCAGATCTAGAGGATTCACACGATTTAATTATACCGAGTGATTATTAGAATGTTTATTCTTTTTTTTTTTTTTTTTGTACCTTGTATATATAAAACACACACAATTTATAGATTAATGATATATTCATTGTGAATTGATTTTGAATTTGTTGGCGCTGTCATACTTCTTCGTTCTGGAATCTTGGTTTCTTTTTGTTTTAATAGAATTGAAGTAGTTTTTGGTGAATCTATTGTTTCTGCAGACTTTAATAGTTTGCTTGATGGTGTCATTTTAATTGATGGTGGTGACAGTTTAATTGGTGATACTATTTCACTGAATGTGTTGGCTCTACTTCTTTTTCCTTTTATTTCCAAATTTCTTGATATTGATTGAAAAGGTATATAAGGTTGTTGTTCTTTTCTCGATAATGGTTTATTTGTAACTATAAATTGTTCAAATTGAGTATCGGGTTCGGGTATTGGAAGTACTACTTTCAATGATCCAGTTGTTGATACTTGATCAATAATTTCTTCTTCGTGACCATTCAAGATTTGTTGTTGGACCAGTTTGGGAATCGTATCTGAATAAACCGAAGATGAAGTTGAAAATTTCGATTCGATATATACCGTTTGCATAAAAGATTTATGAGTTTGTAAAAATACAAAATTCAAACTTAGGAATAAAAAGAATTCCAAGACCAAAAATGCAAATCCATAATCAATCGGATTAATTAATTGTCTAGTGAAAATGATCCATAACACATTAAGTTTTGAAACAAAATTGAATATAAATAACATTGCTATATTAAAGTAATGTAAATTTAAATCTTTATGAACATAGTGTAATAAAATATACAGTAATACGATTGATATTGAACAACCCAATAAAATTACTTTATTAATTAAAATCATATTAAAGATTATTAATATTTTGTTTACAAACTGATCAACATCTAAATGTTCATCTTCTTGGTATAATCTATTCAAAACAATCTTTAAATTTTGTTCAAGTATTAATCGATTTGGAAACAATTTCGATGATTCAATATTTCTCTCAATTGTTGTTGAAAACCAATAGCCAGTTTGATAATTTCCGTATAACCGTTCTGTTAATTTAATTTTCAACGATTTATTATCAATTTTAATAATTGGCCCGGTTACAATGGTTGTATCATTGATATTTTTTAAATATAAATCTTCATTTTTTAAATAAATCCCACGTAGAATGTTTTCTAATTGATTGTTAAAAGTTGAATTTTCATTAATTGGATGTGGTTTTAATAACTGTACAACGTCAACTTGATTAAAATATAGCGTTAATTTGATATATGAAATATTCACAACATTAATTAAAATCACCCAAAAAATTAAATTTCTTAAAATATATGACATTGTAATTAACAAACCTTGATCATCATTTGAGGTATTGACCCATTGAGCTGTAGTTTTAAAAAATGAACTAGGAAATTCTTTTGATAAAATTCTCATAATGTAAAATATATATTATTCCATTTGTGTTTTTGTAAAAAAAAGAATAATACAATGAAATTTGAAATTTCGCAGCCAAAACAAAAAGCAGAAAAGAGAGAGAACAAAATTATTTTTAGTATGTTTATCAACTTATTTTATTTTATTATTTACAGAATATTTGGTAGGTTTGCAAATAATGTAACCAATTTTTCACTATTAAAAACACTTTCTGAAGGCAATCCAAAATATGAAGCATTTGGTAATACACTCATTAATGCAACTATTGATGGACCAACTATATTTTCATCTACACCATCTTGTGGTTGTTCTTCTATAATTTGTTGTTCAATACGCGATGAAGTTTCTTGAATATTTTGAATTGTCTTATTTGAATCTTCATTATTAATTGAAACAATTTTTCTCTTTTTCAACAATGGTAAATAATCTTCATCTAAATCGTTGATATCTACACCATCTTCACCCAATTCTAACTTTTTAATCAAATTTAGATTATTTAATTTATATCTATTGGTGAATAAATCAATTGGATCATCTTCAGGAAATAATTGCTCACATTTTTTTGCAAAACTATTGGTAATGTCTAATGATAAATAATCAGAAGCAAATGATATATAAGTTTTATATAATTTTTTTAAATAATTCTTCTTTAATTTCAATTCAGTTTCTTTCTTCTTTTTAGTTATTGGATCAATATTTTCCAAGTTTAATGTTTCAGTTAATTGAGAAATTTCTTTTGATAAATTTGTATCTGAAGTTTGAATAATATTTCTAATTGAATCAATATCATTAATCATTATAAGATAATTTAAATATTCCAAGAGAAATTTCCCATTAGTTGGGAAACTTTTTTTACCTAAATCAAATACTTTTAATGCAGTTTTTTTATTATCCGAGTAATGTTCGAGTAAAGCACTACTAACAAAAATTTGATAACCAATTGAATCAAATTTTCTTGCCATTTTAAAAACGTTTCTTGCTTCTTTTATACCTTCTGCTCTTTTACTGGCAACCATATACTTTATATAAGTTAGAGTTATTGAATCTTTTAAATTTTTTTCATCGGTTTCTAATTTGTTTAGTAATTTTTCATCAGTTGATGAAATTCTATATAATTGTTGTTGTTGTTGTTGTTGTGAAGTGCCATTGTTATCATTGTTATTTTCATTACTGGCATTTGCTGTTAAATTTTGTACAGTTGGTATTTGTGGTAAATTTGGTTTTGGGGGTAATCCAGGTATGATGACATTTACTGGAGATTCTTGTTTGACATCTACTTCCTTTTCATTATCATTATCACTATCACTTTCGTTTTCATCTTGTTTTGGTTTTAGCCGCTCATTTAATTCCTGTAAATCGTTAACTGTTTCTTCATAATCACTAATTAATTTTTTAAGTAAATTATCATATAACGATTTTGATTTTGCAAAAGCGTTATCTTTCTCGTATAATTCCGTCAATTGAAAAGAAAGCAATAAACTTTTAGGATTTAATGATAATCCATCATTTAGGATTGATATTGATTCATTCAAATTACCTTCCTCATTCACACTTATCAAGTATTTTATGTATTCAAAATAGGTTTGAGGTACAAATGGTAAAGAATATGTGGATTGCTTATAAACATATTTTATTCTAGTTTCTAATAAAAATTCATCTTTCAATTGTAAATTATTCTTCTTTTCAAATTTAATCCAATTATCCCAATACTTGATTTGTGAAATTAAACTTTCTTTATCGTGTTTATTTTCCACTTGAATATTCCGTTTCAATTTATTATGATTCGATAAATTATGCCATTCAGTAATCCAAGATCTTGCCAACATAAACTCGGATGATTTTTCACTAATGAATTTTTGTGCAGTTGAGGAATTCAATTCGTTTTCCCATTTTGTATATTGACTCCAAGAATTTTCAATATTTTCAGTTGGTATAACTAAAAATTTCTTGTAAATTTTTCGAATCAAATCAATTTTTTGTTGTTGTTCCCAATTTGCTTTTGTAGTCCAAGATTTTAAAAATCCAATATAATCTTGCCATAATGTATCACTATTTATATCTATTCCAACTTTACTAATTGCAAATTCAAATGCTTGAATCACAGTACCTCTTGCTTTATCACCGCCAGTGACAAAATCAGTAACACTACGGACATAATCAACGTATAAACGGCATATTTCAACCGAATCAGTAACTTTAAAACATTTTTCAAACAATAATTCAACTTTTTCCTTCTCACCTCGATTTAATTCATATTTGATATATTTGCACCAATTGGAACTCTAAAAAAAAAAAAAAAGTTAGTATTTGAAAATTGAAATCTTTTGAGTTATCATTCTACTATTTATACAAATAAAAATGAAAAAAAAAAAAAAAAGGGTAAAACAGATGATGACTTGACCAAACAATAAAGTCATCATTTGAAACTCATAAATTATAACATATACACATTAAAAATAAAACCAACCAAATATATAACTCCATAAATTAACTCCCTTTAAAAAAAGAAAAAAAAAACACTCAAAATAAATGAATCTTGCAAATTTGTATAAATAGTAAAATAGCAGAACCAAGAAATGAAATCAACATACGTCATGTTTGAATATTTTTAAATATTTATCAAAGATCGTTCTAACCTGTTCTTGGTTATCTTTTAATATAATTTGTTCAATTAATCTATTCCATTTTGTATAATCTGTTGGATTTTTATCTAAATCATCCTCCAATTCTCCTATTTTATCTTGTAACAATCTCTTTGGCTTTGATTGAATAAACATGATAATTGATTAATAGTCCATTAACAAATGTTCAAAGCTTTCAAAAAAAAAAAAGTTGGATGAAAGAATGAATAAACTTGTTTCTTTTGAAAATCTTGAATATATATATTTTTTGTTGTATTGACGATTTGTGAAGAAGCAAACAAAAATTTATGCATTTTATACAAATACACGACTGAAGGTGTGTTTCTTATTATAAAATTGTCACCATGATACAGTTACATGTTTGGGGAATTGATGATGAAATATCGATAATTTCACCTCAATGCATAGCTATAGGTTGGATAATTAATGAGATCTATACTGAGAGAGACATCCCTTTTGAAATTGTATTATCTAATAATACAAATTTGTCAATTTTAAATCAATTACCAACATTAATCGTAGATGAATCACAACAATATAATGGGTTTATTGAGATTTTGAATCATGTAACTGACAAGTACACTCCAATTGCTAAACAAGATCAATTGATTAATAATAGTTTAAGCAATTTAATACTAAATAAATTTGAAATTTTGAGTCAATATAATTTATTCATAAATGGTAAAAATTATGAAACATTCACAAGAAAATTGATATCAAGGTTTTATCCATTTCCAATGATGTATAATAAGTCAATGAGGTTGTATAATAATGCAGAGAATTTGGTTAAATTATCTGGTTTGGGTAACAAATCAACGTCCGGTGTAAGTTTTTTAAATTTTGGAAATAATCAAAAAGAAGAACAAGAGGGAAAAGGTGAAGTTGCACAGACGGAATATTTCAATGATGATATCGATGAAATAGAAGACGATACAAAGGCCATAAGTTCATTACATGAAAAACAATTGATTAAAAAACAACAATCAAAAAAGATATTACAAGAATCTAAAAATTCAATGAAATGTTTAAATTTGTTGACTCAATATTTAAATGACATTGATAAACTAAAGGGCGACAACGGATATATAATAGGCGATAGATTAACTTCCAGTGAAATATTGCTAGTTGCATATATCCATAGTTTAACCTATGACAAGTTACCAGATCGATTTATTTATAATTATTTAAATTTGCAAAAACAACAAGTAATCAAGATGGCAGAAACTACAATTGGACAGTTTGAAATTAATAAAGCTAAAATTAGAAAACCTATTGGTAATGAAGTACCCAATTTACTTAATGAAATAGGATATTTATATAATTGTATAGCTGCAAAATAAAAACAAGTGAAACTAAACTGCCGCGTGAATATAAAAATACAAGAGTCGAAATAAAGAAAAAAAAATTTTCACTTCTCTTTTCATTTCTCTTTTCATTATCATTTGTAGACAGCCTTAATATACGATTATACATCTATTAGTCTTAGTTATTGTAGATCAGAATATCGTTGGCAATCTCAGCATAGTTTCATTTATATACTTAATTAATTTCAATGTAATAAATGATGGAATTTTCTTGCCATAAATTAAATAATACAAAGTTTATACTAATTAAATATCTTAGTCATGTCTTTCTGTTTCCATGGACATCAATAGAGTTTATTATTTAATTGGTTGACTTACATCAACTCTCTATAACTGTACACTGCTTTTGATATAATATTCCTCGTTGATTTTTGTTGTGCTTGGCTCGGTAATAAAAACAACGCAGTACTTAACTATTATTTGGGAAAATAATTTATTCTATTCCGTAACTTTTTTTTTCATCATACATATATATCATGAGGTTTCTATCTTCAATATTAATATCATCTATATTAGTTAGTGATATTGTTGCATTGACAATAGCAAAAGAAACTCAACAACCCGATATATCCATACCTGCTCCTTCTCCTTTTCCTTCACGATCCATTTCAATTCAAGTTCCATTAGTCACCGAAGAAGAATCAGAAACGGTTGAGTTACACAAGCGACTCCGAGATGTCATTGTAAACAAACAATATAAAAAACTTCAAGACGCTAAGAAAGGTTTAACCACTTCATCAACAGAAACCCCTCCGCCTCGTTGGATCAGAACTAGACAAGACGGTAGAACAGAAATTGTTACACCAACCATAATTCAAGGTGTTACATTCAGTGCCAGACCACCAAAGACAACCGATGGCTTAGAGCCTTGGGTTTCATTGAAAGATGATGGCTCGCCAAAAACGATAAATCCAAAATTTAAAAATGGTAGAATACAAAATGGATATCCTTCATATTCGACATATTTCCAACATGCTAGTACAGTAACTTATAATAAAGAACAATTAAAAGCTCATAATATGGCAGAAGATGAAACTTTTGAAGAGGTTGTTTATGTCGAAGAAGATGATTTAGAAGATCATTTTTTAAATCCAATTATTAGATGTACACCAGATAGATATAAAATGAAAGGTATTGGTAGGGACAAATCTCCTGAACCATTTTGTACTCCAAAAGATACCGCTAGATTAGTTATGGATAAAACTTTTTTTGTTACTTGGTATTCCAGATTTTTTGACACAAGTGTTGAAAAAGTTCGAATTCATTTAACAAATATTAAAGAAAGTTTAATGGAGAAAGGTTTAAGGAAAAGAGACGAAAATATAACTGAAATAGAAGGATTATTGATGGATAAAAGATCAAGAACATTGGAAAAAGGAGGTAGAGTTCAAGATTCTTTTTTCGCTTCGGAGTGGATTAGTAATGAAAGAGGGTTTTATCCATTATTTATAAATGCAACTTTTTTCGGTGAAACAAGTACTGTATTTGAAAAGAAAGTTTTAATTTCGATTCAACCTGATAATATTTCAGATGATGATTTTGATTTAGTTCAAAATTCAATAGTCGTTGAATTCTCACAAGGTTCAATAGTATCAAAAGGTCATCTTGAAGATTTACAGAAATTGGAAGAAAAATATGCAAATAGACATATGCATAACTTTGAGATTGAAGAAGGTATTGATTATGAAAAATATATGGTCATGTTGGCATTACCAACGTGTGTTATCATAGCAGCAATTGGAATGTATATTTTTGTCACTATCAATAAAGTGGATTTAAGTAATTTAAAAAAGAGAACATTTGCTAGAGAAAACACCACCCATAGAAGAATACCATTTAGAACCAAAAAAAGAACAGATTTACCATTACCGATTTATAAAACAAATGTAAATGCTCCGAAGAATGATTAAATATGAATTGACATTAATAATATTAATAAGAATGAATTATTGTATATATATATAGTGGCGCTACATTCTTTAATATATTATACTTTTTTGTAACCACTAGAGTAAGTAAATTTTAAATAAAGTAACGTGCCCGTGTTGTCAATCAGTTCCACCTTATCAATCTTTAACAATTATGCAATTCCATTTCCTAAATCCTAAATCCCTTCGTTGTATTCTGCTACCATTTTCATTTATATTGTTTTGAACTATTAAGTATTTTTAATATTTTTGTGATAAGCAGCGTCAGCAGAGCAAATCACAAATAAAAAAAAATATATATATAATCCACAAGCACCATCATTATCAATTGAAAGATAAAAAGCAATTGATTCCTTATTTCATTATTATATAAATTATTTATACACAATAGAGACAATTTTACTATAAAGTATTTATTCCTGCATTTATTTCTTTATTTACATATTCCCTTTAATATGCATGTATTTTCATCATTAACTCAAGGTTGGGTATTGACCATCATATCTTCGTTATTATGTGTATTCGGTACTTTAGTGGTTACTTTCGATAATTTATATGATTTACTATTACCCAAATCAATAACTACCAAGTATAAATTCAAATTAAAAGAAAATTATCATTTTTTAAATGGTGCTTTGGCCTTTTCATCTGGTTGTTTGATCTTTGCAAGTTTATATAGATTATTACCAGAAGCAATGAAGTATTTGAAATATATGGAAAGTGAAATGGGTAAAAAATTCTTACAATATTATTTAATATTAAGTTATATTGGTGGTATAATACTTTGTATGTTATTGAATCTTATTTTGCATTATTTAACTGCTGAATCGGTTGTACATTGTAGTCACAGTAATGGATGTGATCATAGTATCCATAGTTTACATCAAGATGAGGAAAGTCACCATTGTGATAATGATGTACACCATCATCATCACGAGCATAATCATCATCATCATCATCATCATGAAGACCCCCAGCATTCAACTAACAATGAAGTAGAATCTACATCTTTGGAAAATTTAAATACAATTAGCCATTCTAATGGATCAACCAATTTAGAAACACATGAAAATGAACAAGACGAAAATAGTCCATTGATTACAAAAGTAGTTAAACCTAGAAAATCGATATTGCAATTCTTTTTAAATTACAATGATGAAAATGATGATATAAATGGCGAGTGTAAAGGTTATACAAGTGCAGAATTATGTTTATATCATCACAACAATCATAATGAAGTCACTAATGAATTGCATTTTTGTGAAATACCTACATTGACAGAAGAACCACCGATGGATGATTTATTAGATCATTCGGAACACCATCATCTTCAACATAATGATATGATAAAAGGTGACGATAGTCTTTCGCGCTCTCATTCTCACAATACCTATCATCATCATCATGTAAATTCACCTATATCTAGATTATTGATGATTGGTATACAAACCACATTAGCTATAACATTGCATAAATTACCAGAAGGTTTTATAACGTATATAACTAGTGAAACTAATCCAAATCTAGGTATATCAATATTTATAAGTTTAATATTACACAATGTAACGGAAGGATTTTCAATGTGTTTACCATTGTATTACTCAATGTCAAAAACAATAAGATATGCAAAATTGAAAGCCATATTTATAAGCTCATTATTGGGTGGATTATCACAACCTTTAGGTGCAACATTGGGGTATTTCTTCTTAAAATACAATTCAAATAAAGAGAATTATGACTTGAACAAATTGAATTTTATATTCGGTTTAACATTGAGTATTACAAGTGGATTTTTAACAGTTGTTAGTTTGTCAATGTATGGAAATGCAGTATCATTTGGTGGTAATTCAACATTTGTAATGATATGGTGTATAATAGGCATATGTTTGATAGGATTGTCATCAATATTTAGTTCATAATATTTATAGTATTTATATAATAGAAGTTTTAAAACTAACAAATCGTTATTATCCCTACCACAACTATTAGTTTCCACGATGACAAAAACTTTGAATTGGATCATGTATTACTTTAGCTCTAGCAACTAACTGTGTTTGGATAAAATTTTATTCAAAATCAACTTTATAGTTGGCATGATTTATTGGGGGGTAATTTGATAATTGATAAACGACACATTCATATGGAATAGAGCAGCAATACCTCTATAATTAGTTTCATAGAATGTTTCATATCAATGATTGAAAGTGTGCAAGAAAAGAATATTTGGATCTAAAATCGGTTTTGTGTAGTCCAAGTATAAAGGGTAAAAATGGAACATAGATTCAGAATAAAATTTTACACATTTTCTCATTGAAAATTATTTGCTTATCGCGCTCGATTGAGTTAAGAAACTCGCCATTTCAAATCAAATTATCAACACATGTTTTGTGTGTTAGAAAGAAAAAAAAAATGTGTATCTTTGTATAAACTACATATTCAAACCTAATTACAAGAAAGATTTTAAATTTAAATTAGCTAAACCTATAATTCAACACCTGGTGGACAATTTAAAGCTTTCTTTAATGAACCATAAATAGTAAATTGTAATGAAGTTAAAGTACCAACCATAACCAATCTTGTTGGTAAACCGGTGAATGAACCTTTGAAACCCAATTGACGAGCTAATTGAGCTAATAAACCTATAGTTGATTGACCTGGGGCTTTTTTGGTTTTATTAACTTTTGATAATAAAGTATCGGCAGGTTGAGAAACAATGGCAGCAGCACAACCAGCAATAATACCAGCAGATAAATTAACAGCAGTAGTAGCGGATGATGACAATTGATTTTTTGGTGTTGAAATAGTACCATAAATAGCTTCGGCGGCCCTTTCAAAGACTAAAAATTTAGCAATATTATATGGAATTTGTTTGAATAAAATTGGAGTGAAACCGTTATAAAATGATCCAATACCTTCTTCAGTTGCGATTTTAGAAAAACCAGAAACCAAACCATTAGCAAAGGTTGGTTGTGAGACTAATCTAATTCTTGTAGCTTCTAAAGGACATAAAGCAATATCAGCAAAAAATTCAGCCAAAGCAGATGAACCAATATAAATAGAATTCTTATATTGTTTAGCTGTATCGTAACCCAAGTAATCGACAAATTGTTTTTTGAATAATTCGTAACCACCAAATTTAAAAGCACCTTGTAATGAGTAACCCAAAACTGTTGGACCTAAACCAGTTAATAAAGCACCGACACCTTCTGCTGAAATAATTTGTCTGAAAGAACCAACCATACCTTTATTGTAAACAGTAGGTTCTAATTGGATTCTAGTTTTAACAACATCGATAGGAGTCATGGCACCGTGGGTGGTACCACAACCGACAGCACCAGCTGCAGCAAAAGAAAGGTAGTCCGTAACAGAATAAGTAGGAAGTTGTTTTTGTTGAATAGCAGCCATTGTTAATTATCGGTGTGGATAAAGTTGTATATGGAATAGATAAATAATTTCAATCAATTAACAATTTGGAAAGAAAGTGAAAAAAAAAAAAAAAAAAATCAAAATCAAAATCAAAAATTAAATTAAAATTAAAATTAAAATTTTTTCATTGGTAAGTCAAAAGAAAAAAAAGAAATGAACTGAACTGAAAAGCAACGAGTGCGAAAAATACACAAGCGGAAAATTAAAAACTAGTTAAGCAGAAACGTTGTCTGTATAGGTCCACCTACACGCTCGCTAAATAATATTTATCCATATTTAATTCCTACCATCTATAAACTATTGGCTACAATTTTTCGCGTTACTTTATTAGTATAGACTTATTTCTTTTTCATATATTTTCCCTATCAATTCTATAAATTCAATCCAAACTTAACCAATAGAGCTTTATTGGCTAATGCACACATTGCGGCTTTAGACATTGCGTTCCTCTTACTCGTATCGTATCCTCTACCTAATTTTATTTCATGAACACTTATTGTTGCTATAAATATATTTTGGGAGTTTGTAATTTTATAATTTGGTGTATAATGAGCTTCTCCCAACATTGCATACAATTCATTCTTTGCATTTGCATTATATTGTCGAACAGACACATACAATTCAGGTACTCCATCAACTGGTGAAATCTTGGGAAACGGTGACATATCAAATACCGCAAAATCCATTGGTGATGGCAAATTAGCTCTTGCATAAGCACTTAAATCTAAACTTTGGGTATTATAATTAGTCAACGAAGATGGATAACTTGGTGAACTGCTATCTTCACTGCTTATAAAAGAATTAACAGTTTCAATTTTTGAAATTGTCTTTTCTTCTATGGTGCTTTGTTTTGCAAGTATTTCCATTATTTTCGCCGTCATTTCTGAATTATTAAATACTGATTGAATAGATTTTTCGGTCCATTTGGTATCAATCTGTTCTTCTGAAGGTTTCTCAACGGTTGATGCCGACAATGATGACAATGACGACGAAGATTCAGCTGATGTTCTTGTTTCGGGGTCAACCATTGAAACTACATTTTCTTCTTTAGATTTATGGTAATTGTTTGTCAAGATCGTAAATATCTTTTCAACCTTTTTAGGGTTTTCCAAAATGATTTTAGCAACTCTAATCTTTGCATCTTCAAAACTTTTATCTGAAATTCCATTACATATAATTTCCCCATTGATCTTAACTTGTGCAATAAATGGATCTTCTCCAACACAAGTCAATTGATAATCTATATTATCTTTAGAAACATTTTGTAAATTAGTTGGTTCTTTAAATAAACAATTCAATTCCATCAACGGGAAACTTTCAATTGGATCATGTTTTTCATCATTGAAAATAATTGGATGGTACAATTTTTCAATCCATTTCTTAATCTCTTCAAAACTATATCCATTCACGTTTAATCCAGAAATATATGATAAAAATACGTTTGAAAAAATTTTCAACTTTTCATCAATAAAATTCTCATCATCTAATTTATACATAATTTCATCGGCTAAATTATACCCATACGTGAATTTGGATAATAATAATGGTGCAGTTAATTTATCACATAAAGTAAAAATATCATCTCCATTCAATTCAGAATATGATTGTTCAAGTTTATCAAATAATATAAGATTTAAAATATTTTTACCCTTCAATGCCAATTTAATATTATTCTTATTTAAATCTGATTTAAACGATGAATCAGTCATGATTCTAATTAAAAGTCTACCATCTAGAATTGGCGGCAAACTAGGTGGATAAGAACAAGTATCAACATATTTGAGTTTAACAAATTCTGAATCTAATGGAGGCTGATAATCTAAAATTTCACCTACTAAACCATCTTTCAAAGTTGCATCGTTAAAATTTACCCGTTTTAGCATGGATAATATTGGTAATCTATTAGATTCAATCAATTGTTTAATTCGAATTCCAATTCTTACAGCTGGGTCATTTGCTTCTTCTTTATTCAATAAATTTTGAAATTGATCATGAGTGGGAGCATTTTGAAGTAAATTTGTAATTGAATTTTGCAATTGTATAACATTCTCTTTAGTTTTTATCAAATTGTTAGACATTGAGTATATCAATATTTAATTTGTATATTATATGTTATCCAAACGAATAAAATTTAGATCAAATTTGCAGGTGTGAAAAAAAAGTGTGTTGGGGTTTTGAGCACGGTGTTGCGATTATTGATATGATCGGTTGCGAAACTGTGTTATCTTTCAAAAACAAACAAATTTGATAATAATGTAATGATTATATATAAACCAGTTATATTTATGAAAAGAAAGTCGGTCCTTATCAATAAAATAGACATTTGTTTTTTTATTTATGTCATTTTTTAGACAAATTTAAAAAGCTAAAACAACTATTAATTGCCTATTAGGTTGACAAATATTTTACAAATAAATAATAAAATTGCCTAGGAAAGTCTAAATGGTGGAATTGCGCCATAGAAATCAAATTCAAGTTATTGATTTTATAACCACATATTGTGACTTTCCACGTTATTATACAATAATACATCATTAAATGATTATCACAGTTTTGTGCCTGTTTATTGAACGATCAGATTATAATTGAAACAATTATGTTACTGATAATTACACAAGCTAAAGAAGAATATACGTATATAAAGGTACAGCATTGAGCTGTAGATTTAATAATCGGCCTATTTGAAACAAATTTTGTAGTTCAAAATTTCTTCTTTCCGGCCCTATCCTATATAGGAAATTTATTTACCAATCAACATCAAGCCTAAAAATATGATAAGAATCAACAATAACGAATAATTAAAATAAAAAGCATTTTTAAAAGTTCTTTATTACGTAAAATTGTTCAAAATATTATACTTTACAAAAAAAAATGACAACAGATTTTGTTGAATCATCTTGTTTCTGAATTATTGATAAAATGTATAAATATCTTTAGCCAGAAATAATTTGAGTAAATTTCTAAAAAATAACTTTAATTTTTTTTTGTCAACGTAACAAAGTTTAATAAATTAAAATGTCGAAGTGACAATCAGACCCAATCAAACGATACAAACGAATTTTGATGTTGAATTGACCTTGTTAATCGGGGATATTGAATCTGGTAGGTCAAACCCATTTTGAATTATCTCGTCGTTTCAAAAATATGTATTTATGCATTTTTTAAAATAACAGTTAGATATTCTGTAAAATGTTTCTAGAAAATCAGCAACAGCTATTTTTGCAATTGTTTTTGAATAAACACGGTTTCTAGATCTACGTAGTTCTTTCCAGAATATCATTTCCTTTGTTGATGATTTTATTTATGTCGAATTTTCACACTATTATCAGTGATGTTGCCATTCATGATGAATAAAATCAATTTATCACTTGAATATTTATTTTTGTGTGACTACACTGTTTTCTTTATCAATAACTTCTATATCTAGTTGCCATCTAGAATTTTGAAACTTTTTCTTCCACTTCGATTTCAACTGCATATTCAATTATAAAATGTTTGATTTATTTTAATCTACTGCATTTTGATATCGTGACAAAAACTATACTTGAATGACATCAATTGTTGTTGATGTTCATAACGTTAGTGGATAGTGACCTCCACATCTTGAATTTCGAAGCACCAGACCATCACCTTATAAAATTGCGCACGTAATCTAATGGCTTATTAAATTTTACGACAACACAAAGGTTTTGATTTTTCTTGAGCGGTTTTAGATTATGCATCTGCTTGGGTTTGTCCCACTCACATGACACAGTTAGACGTTCCATTGCATTCGCCATTTCTATTTTTTACGAAAAAACGCAACGTCAAGAATAAATCATGTAATAATTCAAATTTCGATGATACGGGTAAAGCATTTAACCATTAAAAAATTAGTTACACAAATATATGGTTTCCAAGGAATGATGATACATTAGTCGACTTGTTATTATGATCTAAGTTCAATAAAAGTTTTATAGAGAAGAACACAAGTATAAATATTGGTTCAAATTCCCATGTTTCACAATTTTTATCATCACTTTTCAATCAAGTAAAACACATTTATTAAAACATTTATTATTTGCTA
>JAJMBM010000048.1:0-33063 GCA_030565325.1 Insectozyma coleopterorum
TTTTTTTTTTTTTTTTTTTTTTTTTTTTTTTTTTTCTTTTTTTCACCTTTTGTATTTGTTCTTTCATCTCAATATACATTTTCAACACTTTCATTTATTTATATCCAGATTATATGATTTCAAAACTGAGATATCGAATACTTATAATTCTAATATTATGTGTCGTAACTTTACATTTATTTACAAAACAGAATTCGTCATCCAATCTACAAACAATTCTCGATGATTCAATATCTTCAAAACATACAAAAAATAAAAGACCTGCTCCAGGGACAAAATTAAACAGTCCTCCCAATGAGATAATCCCCAATACACAACCCAACGAACAACAACAACAACAACAACAACAATTACCAAAAGTACAAACTAATAAGAAGAAAAAACCACCTTCAAATTCAGAACAAATATCCGATTATACTATATTTTTTCAAGGTTTAGAAAAATTTGCAATTAAGCAACCACTGTTGAAAAATAATTATAAAACTGGAAAGGCAAAGGAATTGTTCAACGATAATGAAAAATTCGCATTTACAAAAGAATACCTTGAAAATTGTTTAGACGTATCTGACGCAACCGTTCGTGATTTGAAAAAGAGTCATTTTAAATATGTTCACGAACATATTCCAAAATTGATAAATGAAATCGGTATTAAAACATTTGGAAATTTATTACCTACTGATCCAGAATGGGAAAGTTATCAAGGTTCATCAGGTTATGTATTAGTTGGCGGTGGTAGATTTTCGTGGTTATCATATTTAGTGATACAACAATTACGTAAAACTGGTGCTAAATTACCAATTGAATTATTTATAGCCACTGAATCAGATTATGAACATGAATTTTGTGAAAAAGTTCTCCCCAAATATAATGCAAGATGTAATTTATTCAATAAAGATTTGTCAACAAGTTTAGATCTACGATTTAAAGTTGGTGGATATCAATATAAAATGTTGGCAATTTTAAGTTCAAAATTTGAAAATGTTTTATATGTAGATTCCGATAATTTCCCCACTAGAAATCCCGATTATTTATTTGAATCTGATTTATATAAACAAAATGAATTAATATTATGGCCTGATGCATGGGCAAGAACCACAAATCCGAAATATTATGAAATTGCTGGTATTGAAGTTAAAGAACATAAAATTAGGTATTCAAATTATGACGATCATCAAGAAGGTGGTAGAAAACCACTTGATCAATATAATTTCAAAAATTCTTGGTTTCATGATTTTGAAAATACTTTACCCGATCCATCATCGGAAACAGGAATGTTAATAATCAATAAAACAAGTCATTTAAAAACTTTATTATTGTGTCTATATTATAATATATTTGGACCAAATTTTTATTATCCATTATTAACACAAGGTTCAGCTGGTGAAGGGGATAAAGAAACTTTTATCGCTGCTGCAACAGTCATGAAAGAACCATACCATCAGACCAAAAAGCAATTCCATTGGTGTGGATATCATTCAAAACTTGATAATAAATTTGCTTCAAAAGCATTAGCACATTATGATCCCGTGAAAGCTGCAAATGACGAACCGGCAGATTTCTTATTTATGCATTTATCATATCCAAAGTTTTATCCAAATTGGTTAATTGAGAATTATGATTTGATATATCCAAACTCAAATGATCACATTAGAATGTATTCTTCTGTTAATGAAAATTTAGGCTATGATTTTGATTTAAGAGTATTGGGTTATTTTACACAAGGCTTATGTAAAAATTATTATGGCGAAGATGGTAATTCCTTATATGGAGATGATTTAAAATATGACTCTGATTATATGGGAAATTATTTATTGTATGTTAAAGGTGAAGAATCACTTAATTTAGAAAGATGTAATGAAGTATTTATACCGCATTTAAAATGGTTAAAAGAAACAAATAAATATTAATAGACTATGAATAAAACCCATCTCTTTAAACTGGTATATATAATTAACCAAAATGCACTAGTAATTTATCTTTTATCAATTTACATATGGTTACATTATCCACAAAAAAATAATATACATATATATATATGATTATGGATGATAGATTTGATGAGGAATTTGATTCAAAGGATGTTATTCTACTAGCAACTCCAAATTATGAAGAAATAAGCATTATTAGAGAAATGTCATTCATGGTTTATCTATGTTTATCACAAGTTTTAACTCAAGCGTCAATTGCGCAGACTATAGTGATTGCCGAAAAGATTAATGAAACATTCAAAGTTAAAAGTTTTGGTGAATTATCATGGTTCACTGCAGCTTATTCGATGACAGTTGGGACATTTCTTTTAGTATTTGGAAAATTAGGAGATCGATATGGATATAAAAAGTTATTATTAATTGGATATTTTTTTTTCAGTTTATTTTCAATACTTTGTGGATTAAGTGGATTAACAAATTCCCATATATTTTTAACTATAATGAGGGGGTTTCAAGGTATGACTGGACCAGCGATAATTATGCCCAATACACAAGCAATTATTGGCTTTTATTATCCTGAATCATTTAAAAGAGATGTTTGTTTAGCTTTATTTGCAGCCGTTGCACCTACTGGATTCATAATTGGTGCATTATTTAGTTCAATGTTTGCAATGATAGCATGGTGGCCTTGGACATTTTGGACGTGTGGAATCGTATGCATGATATTATTATTCATTGGCAAATTCATAATACCAAACGGAATTGGAATACAGAAAAAAGTTAAATTTGATTATTTCGGTATATTATTTGGTACATTTGGATTAATATTAATTAATTTTTCATTCAATCAAGGGGCAAATATTGGATGGACAAATCCGTATATTTATATTTTATTCATCATTGGAATTATCTTTATGGTTATATTTATTTTGATTGAATATAACATACCAGAACCTTTAATTGTAGTTGAGTTGTTGAATTGTAAAACATGTTTTATATTAGGTTGTGTTGGCGCAGGATGGTCTTGTTTTGGAATATGGTTGAATTATACATTTCGATGGGCGATTAAAATAGACAAAGATTCACCAATATTAGCATCTGTTAAAAATATCCCCGTTATTCCAATGGGATTTATATCGGCGATTTCAACACCAAGATTACTTGAAAAATTGCCATCTTCTTCGTGTTTATTATTCATTTCATCCATTTCATTTTTAGTATCGATAGTTTTAATGGGTACGAGACCAATTGGACAAAGTTATTGGATTCAAAAGTTCCTAAGTGTTTTGATAATGCCAATTGCTTTAGACACTTCATATCCCGCCGCTGCTATATCGTTACTGAATTATTTACCGAAAGAAAATCAAGGCATTGCGAGTTCATTGGTATTAACGTCAATTAATTATTCCGTAGCTATTGGGTTGGGATTTAGTGGTGTTGCAGAAAAGTATATTACTTTAAATGAGCAAGATGATATAGATACTATCATATTGGGTATCCGAACTGGATTTAAGGTTGGAATTGGATTAGCTGGATTTTCCGTATTAACATCGATCATATTCATGTATATACAATTGAAACATAAATGAATTAATCATTTTCTGATTCTTTCTGAACTGTCGAAATCTGTCCCAAAGAGGTAAGTCGATCAAGATTAATAATCAAAAGATATAAAAGTAAATATAAAGAATATTGATATATCGCAGTCGATATCTGGTAGAAATGATGAAATCGTGATTACATTGTTTAATATAAATTTGAAGATATTGCTATTCGATGAAAACTTATTTGAATCTCAAAATTCGATTAAAAATTTCAATAAGTAATTCAGTGATTAGCAAAGACAGAAATCCATCAAATTCTAAAGATAATTTAAATACAAGAATTTAGGAACATAAAGGTGAAATATTTTGCAAAATAACCGCGCTTGATCTAAACTGGTAGCAATTTTTTTTTTTTTTTTTGCTTATCAGATCTATTATTATATTTTATCAACGATGTGTTCATCAGTTTTGAAATCCCCATTGAATAAAAGTTTAAAAATTGCATTGATTCAATTAAAAGCTGGTTCGGATAAACAAGCCAATTTATTGAAAGTTTCGAAATTTATTCAAGATGCAGTTTCAAAATCACCTAATTTAAATCTTGTCATGTTGCCCGAATGTTTCAATTCACCATATGCAGTTAATCAATTTAAGGAATATGCAGAGTTGATTCCACAAGGAGAAACAACTACTTTGTTATCTAACTTGGCTAAAAAATTTGGTATTTTCATTGTTGGAGGTTCAATACCTGAAAAAGTCAATGATGGGAAAAATATTTACAATACAAGTTTAACATTTAATCCCAATGGAGAAATTATTGGTAAACATCGCAAGGCACATTTATTTGATATCGATATCCCTGATGGTATAACATTTCAAGAGAGTCTTACATTAACTGCTGGTGATAAAGCTACTGTTTTTAAATTGGGTGAATATGGTAATGTTGGATTGGGTATTTGTTACGATATTAGATTTCCTGAATTAGCGTCGATTGCATCCTATTCTCCAAATAATTCATTTGCAATGTTTTATCCTGGTGCTTTTAATACAACCACTGGCCCATTACATTGGCATATTTTGGCCAAAGCAAGAGCAATTGATAATGAAATGTTTGTAATTTTATGTTCTCCAGCTAGAGACGTTGGAAACGGTGGATATCAAGCATATGGACATTCTTTAGTAGTTGATCCGATGGGTAATATTTTAGCAGAAGCCGGCGAAACTGAAGAAGAGATCATTTATGCTGAATTAGATCCGAATTTGATTAAAAATGCTAGACAATCTATTCCAGTACATTTCCAAAGAAGATTTGATATATATAACGATGTTGCAAAAGATGCAAAAGTGAAATCGTGATAGAAAAGATGTAAATCCGTGTAATTCTATATATACAATGATGTTGCAAAAGATGCAAAAGTGGAATCGTGATAGAAAAGATGTAAATCCGTGTAATTCTATATATATACAATGATGTTGCAAAAGTTTTGAATTGTTAACAAATTCTTCTTCTATTCGTCTTCTTTTCTTTCTATATATTCTACAAGTATATCCATAAATTCATTCGGTTTCTCTGCAGTTACCCAATGACCACATTTTATATCGCGAAGTTCAAAATCGGGGAAAAATTGTGAAATTGTCGGTATTGCTTCATCTGGCACATAATGAGATTCAGTACCTCTAACAAACAAAGTGGGGCCATTGAATCTTACATAGTTTGAGTCAAATGGCCAGCTTGAAATCATACCTTTTCTCAAAGCATTTGCGATAATATCTAATGGGATTTTTGAAGTTATATGTTCATGTTTTTTACCACGATTAACATTAGTTAAAAGAAATTGCCGTATAGTTTTATCGGGTTCAACTTGAGATAATTTCAAATCAACATCTTTTATATTCGAATAATGATATTTTTCAATTGAAAGTTTCAATTGATTTATATATTTTATAAATTTCACGTCTGAATTCCCTTCAATAGGCGCATTGTCAATAGATACAATCATTTTAGGAATTGAAGGTTTCCTCAACCCTAATGCCATTGCTGTTTTCGCACCCATTGAATGTCCAATGAGTATTGGTTTATTTGAAAAATTTTGTTCTTTAATCCATTCTTCAACATCTGCTGATAAACTCGGATAATCTAATCGATTAATATGTGGAGAATTTCCAAAATTTCTTAAATCTAAACAAAACACATGTCTGTTTAATTTTCTTGTCAATTGTTTTGCAATTGTACGATTGTTACTCTTTGAGCCAAATAATCCATGTAAGAAAATTAATGGTGATTTCTTCGTTATTGGATCTGGTGAAAATTTATCGTATTCTAACTTGACAGTTTCTATATCATCTAATGCATCACCTTGATATGACGCGTCTGAATAAGCGTATGAATCGGGTATTTGACCAATCTTTGGACTCTTTGTAGATAAAAATCGTAAACTTTGTTTAAATTTATTCATGATGAAAAGCAAAAAAAAAGTAAAACACCGAAAAAAAAAAAACCATATATATATTCAAATCCTTCATTTTTTTTTTTTTTTTTTTTTTAATTATCTATTAATTTTACATAATTTGATGGACATATACCTACTTGACCATTTGCTCTTCTCGCTTGCCACCATTTACCATCTATATCATCAACTTCCAAAATTTCATCTTTAACAAATGATATTTCATTTATATCATCGGGATTAGCATCGTATGAATATAAAGCTTTGGCCTTGTATCTAAAAATGATACCAGTACCAACTTCTGAATCGGTATACAAAGTGCTTCTTTTATTTGTGAAATTTGTAATATTTGTATTGTTTGTTCCTATATTATTGTTGGAGTTATTTGTATTAATATTGTGTGTTAAATCTCGATGGATGTTTTGACTTGAAAAATTTTCCAATCCTGCTAAATTAGATGACGATACATAGTGATTACTATTTGTACTTGGTTTATTTGAGTCATTTACATTATCGGTTGATAAGTGAGCAGGTGAAACGTATCTTGTGAAATCTTGTTGACTCGATCTTTTATCGGTCGTTGTATTTGTTCCATCATAGGACTCGAGTTTTAAATTCCCTGGTTGGGTTGATT
Source organism: Insectozyma coleopterorum (assembly GCA_030565325.1). Lineage (NCBI taxonomy): Eukaryota > Fungi > Ascomycota > Pichiomycetes > Serinales > Debaryomycetaceae > Insectozyma > Insectozyma coleopterorum. The sequence continues at coordinate 6,554 of JAJMBM010000048.1, forward strand.
CCAAATGATCATGTGAGTGGGATTTGAAACTAAATGAATCAATGAATTGATTTGTAGGTGATTCAGGATGACCTCCAAAATATAAAATCCAAATTAAATTTAATATGCTCAATAATATACAACCTGCTGCACAACATAAATTACCATTTGAATATGAATTATAAATCAAGTTATTTGTCGAGTTGGTAGTATATATAAAAGCAATCGACACCAAACCAACTAATGTAAATTTATATAACTCAATATTATTATTCAAATATAATAAAAGAATCAATAATATAACAACAATTTGATAAGCTATACCCCACCAACTAAAATGAGGAAACTCGCTCTGTTTCGAAGCAGCAGCACCTGCCAATGTGACTATCCATGATATAATACCAAAGGATATAGTAGATATGGCGAATGGATCGCCAGTGAGATTTGATAAATTAAATCCCATAATAAAATGCAATCAAACTGTTAAAGTATGGGGGGGAGGGTGTGTGTGTGTGTGTGTGTGTGTGTGGAGTAAGTAAAAATGAATTAAATAAATTGAAATCTGTTAGAATTACAAGCGATGAAAAGAATAAATAGATGATTAACTGGTTCTTGTGTGTATCTTTTAATATAATGAATGAATGGAATGAAGCTGATTTTTATTTTTTTTTCTTTTTGGTTTGTCTCTGATTTGGATACAATTTTTTTTTTTTTTTTCTTAAAGTGTTATGTAATGCATTACATAATTATTTATTTATTTTTTTTTTTTAAGGAAATGGAAAATTAATTTTATTTTACGTGTTTTTTGTTTTCTTTTGTTTGTTTGTATTTCTGATGCCTTCGTAATTGCACCCAAGGAAACATTCTTATTTCTACTAAGCTTTCTATTACTGCCGATATCTTTCTTCTCCAGTATCAAATCAATGTGATTGAACATAACCAGGTAATCACGTCTTTTGGAAATTATGCTTCGATCAAAGTAAGCAAATTAATTTCACAAAGTATTAAAAATCTGACATGCATAATATTTCGCGGTCACGTGCAATTAATTTTTGTTACCATTATTACCCCTTTCAGATAAGCTACCAGTTGAAGCCGTTGAATATTTTAATTTTTCTTAACTTTCTTCGGTTTTGTTTTTTGTTTTAACCTAGTTCGTTATAATCAAGTTTTTCAATTTGGAAACTTTAAAGATTATTTGTGGTTTCTGTGACTCTTTTTTTTTTTTAACTGATCCATTACAATCATGCTTAATCTAGAACAGAATTTCGGTTTTGGATCAACTGACGATGAAAATTTTCTGTGAATCAACTTCATATATACAAAGTTTAATATTGTAATCTCTAAGAGAATTGCTTTTCTTGGTATACTTTTAAAATGATTGAAAAACGGAGTGAGAAATGCAACATAATAAAAACATTAAAATTTTTCGTTTCGATATTGATTGCTATTTGGCGCCTATAAACTGACAGATGTTATTATTTAGCCGTTTGTTTACATAATTATAAATGGAATGGTCGTACCAATGCGAAAACAAACTTTAACAGGTTGTGTAATTAATGATAATATTTTGTTGTACGATAATTAAACGGTTGAGCGCGTTTCCGATTAATTTTCGCATTATTTATGAAAAGCGAAAGACACTGGGCTGCGAATTATGGAGAAGAGAACTTTACCCATCCTATAAGCTTTGATTTTTGCGTGCTATTTGATCTCAAAATAATTAGTATTTTTCTATTTATTTTCATTGAAAAGCTTTTTAAACACATCAGATGGTGATATCTCTTGATAGAAAATGATGGTGGAGGTTAAATGGGCCATTTGAAGGATATTCTGGCTTTGTTTCGTTGAAATTCCGACATTTTCTTAACCCATTTCTCAATAATGTACTATATATAGGTTTACATAGTTAAAATGGCAATTGTTCTACACCCCCGAATTATGAGATATCAAACTATAATTTCATACAATATTCAATCATCATCGATCATATTTTCAAACTTACACATAGTTAAATGTTTGTATATCAGCACTGGATTCAAGTGTTTAAATATAGTGGGTGTGATTACGACAGTGATTGAAGTATTGTACTTGAAACTACTGATGTTACTTACAAAATAGTTGTATAAGATCTTGATGTTGTATTTTGTACAAGATATTTAACTAGATTGGTAAAGGACGTTGTTAGTTTTGTAAAAATAAAAACGTAAAAGTGGACCAATGCTGAATTATATAGTGACACTTGAGAAGAGATATTCTAGGAAATTGAAAAAAAAAATAACATTATCATCATACTCTAAGTGCATTTGAAGATTATAAATACAAATGGATTTGTCCATATATTGTGTTGTTGTTATATTGAGTAAGAAATTGTAAAAATTGCTCTGTTTAATGTAACACCTTTACAATCCAAGTTTTACAATTGGTATAATAAAATTGGACATAAAGGTAATTTCTTCAGTAAAATACCTTTCTTGTATGAAATATGAACACATTGCGTTTAAAAGTAGTAGAGATTCACTTCACTCGTGCTAAGATATGTAGTTTTTCTGTTCAAAATCGAATAACAAGTTGGAAATACTATCAAAACATTAATTATTAGTTGCATGAGTGGATGATTCTACTATAGTTATTACAAATCAATACTGCCACTGTGTAATTAGTGATTATTAATAACTTTTTAGTGTATGAATTCGGAAGTGGAAAAAAAAAAAAAAAAAAAAAAATAGCGTATGTGTTACAAATAGCATAAATATAAAAGTAATGATCAAACATATTTGGTGGTATTCAAAATATATATATTTAAGAATAAAATTAACCGTTTATTTCATTATTTTAATCATACACTATAGTTGATTACCTATTCATCAATGATATCGAATTCGATTATTTATCATAATTTACCATTAGCCGCTATACCATCCACAAGTACTAAATTCATTAGATTATCTTCCACACTTGCCACATTATCAACACCCCGAACCAATAAAGCTATAAACCACACGCACCAAGTTGCGTATCTTTCCAAACAATCATTGTCGCCAAAATATACTAATTTTGATTTTGCAACACAAGTGTATCAACCAAATGATGTAATAAAACAAGATGATTCAAATTTTATCACACATGCATTATATCCACATCCTAATTTTAATCAGAGCGATTGCGCTACAATTGGAATCACACATAGAACACCAGTCACGTTTGGCGATAAAATTTCATTTTATGGTATTCAATATTGTAGAAAATTATTTGATTTTATAACTGGATATAAAGAATTGACTAATAATAACTCTTTTGAGTATAAAAATACAAGATATTACATGAATGATTCTAAATATTTAACGAGATGTATATTTTTAGAATCTATAGCTGCTTGTCCACCAAGTTGTGCAAGTTTTATTAGAACTTTAAATTCGGTAAGATTGTTAACAAGAGATAAAGCGTGGATTGAAACTTTAAGCGATGAGGCTTATAATGAAAGAATGCATTTATTAACATTTATTAAACTCGGTCGACCAAGTTGGTTAACAAGATCAATGATTTATATTGGTCAAGGTGTTTTCACAAATATATTCTTTTTAACATATTTGATCAATCCGAAATATTGCCATAGATTTGTTGGATACTTGGAAGAAGAGGCTGTGAAAACATATACCCATTTAATTAATGATTTGAATATTCCAGGCAGACTACCATTGTTGGAAAAAATTAAAATACCAAAGATTGCTCAACAATATTGGAGTGAATTAAATGAAAACTCAACGTTTAAAGATTTGGTTTTAAGAATTAGAGCAGATGAAGCTAAACATAGAGAAGTTAATCATACATTTGCAAATTTGAAAAGAACTGATAGAAATCCATTTGCTTTACAGTTGAAAAGTATCGATAAACCTCAACCAAATTTGGGATTAAAAGTTACAAGACCAACTGGATGGGAAAGAAAGGATTTATATTTGTAAAAAAAAAAAAAAAAAAAAAAAAATGAAACGAATTAAGTAATTAAATAAGTTTCATACTTGTTGAAAAGTTGAATAAATTTTACAACCTTCTTGCATTGTATATTCATTATATATTCAAATGAGACCTGGAATGTTTCGTATTTGATTTAAATTTGGCAAGGGTATAAATTTCTATCAAAGTGTACACCAATTCCTTTATTGTTTCGTTACTTTTTACAACTTTTTCCATAAACTTTTTAATACTTGATATTCTAATCAAGTAATTCAAAACACAAGTCAAATTATCAACCTTGATATCGAATAACAACGTCGTGTAATAGATTAATCAGTTTTGAAAGAATTTTGGTCTATTATCTGGCATCTATTTCTTTATATTGCTTATAATGCACAATCGTCCAAGCTTCCTTACTTCATGATTCTAAAATAATTGGTTGCAAAAGATTACATCATTGTTTTATCATGCGGAAGACAAGGATAAAGCTTTATACATTGAAACACTAATTACGCCTAGTTTTCTTTTCATATTTCCCATATTTGATGGAATACATTTGATACTTTCAAGTAATACTTCTTCATCTTTTGTTTCTCACGCTTGTATCAGGGTCCTCTTCCCGTGTTATCGTTTGTAGGTTTACTATTTTTTGTTGGTTTTGACATGCACCAACTAAGTTCGCACAATAGAAAAAATAATTTTGAAAGTCATTTTCAAAAACATCTCATTAAACTAAAATAATATGAATATGGCACAAGATTATAGAGATCAAATAGTTGAATTATTGAATACAGATGGTGTTGGTGATGGAGAATCACCAAACTCTTCATTAAACAATGAAGACATTCAGTATATTAATCGACAATCATCAAGCTTTAATCCATCTTCTTCATTACATCTAACTCCAATATTAAATAATCATCAACCTTTATATACTACAACACCAAATCCTACTGAGTTTGATTTCACAACTGATTCACAGTTCAATTTCGATGACAAAATACAGGAATTGGAACAAACTCCACCGCAAAAGAAACGCAAATACAGTGCCGATGAAAATCAACCACAAGACGAAGAAGAGCAACAGCAAAAACAGCAACAAGAACTAGAACCAGTGAAATCACAACCACTAAAATCAGAATCATTCACTCAAGAACCAACCGGTCAAACACCTCTATTTATTGACGACCCAGTAAATAATGAAGATAATAAAAAATTTCAACAACACCAAGAATTAATACCCCAAGATTATCAATTAATCAATACTAATCAAAATGGTCAACTAAATTTTGATTCTTTGCCTCCATTGCAACCCTTGAGTGAATCAATAATACCAAATGGAATCAACATTACTCCTTTAATCTTATCCGATATCAAAAATGAAACTAATCAACAGCAACAACAATCATCTCATTCAAAACGTAAAAAGGAAAGTACTGGTCCAAAAACGCGTCCTGCTTTTGTAATGAAAATTTGGTCAATGGTTAATGATCCTAGTAATAAAGAATATATTAGATGGAATGAAGATGGCAAAACATTTCAGGTTTTCCATCGTGAAGATTTTATGAAGATCATTTTACCCAAATATTTTAAACACAACAATTTTGCAAGTTTTGTACGTCAATTAAATATGTATGGTTGGCATAAAGTTCAAGATATCAATAATGGTACCTTAAATTCCAACTGTGATAAAAATGGTACAAATGATGAAATTTGGCAATTTGAAAATGCAAATTTCCTTAAAGATAGAGAAGATTTATTGGATAAAATAGTGAGAAATAAAAGTAATTCAAATCAAGATGAGATTGCAATTAGTGATAATCTAAATAATCATAATGCAAATATTAATTTAATTTTACAAGAATTGGAAAATATTAAAATGAATCAATTTACTATTTCTGAAGAATTAAGAAGAGTTAGACAAGATAATAAAACGTTATGGCAAGAAAATTATTTGAATAGAGAAAGAAATGATATTCAAGCAAGAACTTTAGATAAAATTTTAAAATTCTTATCTGTTGTTTATGGTAATAATGCAAATAAAATTCTAGATTTAAATAATAATAATAATAATAATAATAATAATCAAAACATTAATCCAAATAATAATCAAAATGTATTTAATTCAAATGATTATTCCATGACTCAATATAAATCACCAATTATAAAGAGAGCACGGACTAATCCACCCGATGATTATCCAATTAAACCATGTGCTTCTTCTCCTAATACTACGGAAACCAGTTATAAAAATAAACATAAAGATAATTTACAACAACAAAGATATAGACTAATGTTAACTGATCAAGAATATGCAAATCAAAAACGACCAAGTGTATCAAAAACAGCAAAATCAACGCCCGGTTCAATTGAAGAAATTATAAGGTCATATGATAATGATAAACTGAGTCAATCAAATGTAAATAGAATATATCAACAATTGATAAATGAAGATGCAATACCCAGTCCAAGATTAATGAATCAGGAAATAAATTTACCAAATACCCCTAAAAAGTATGATGAAATAGAACAAAACGTTGAAAAAACTGGACATTCGTTACAACAAGTGCAAGATTGGATTGAAAAAATGGGTGAACAAAATAATATACAAAATGATGACGATTTTGACGTTAATGAATTTTTACAAAATACAACACCAAATGGTACTACTTCACATACAAATTCACCAGTGGTTATAACGCCAGAATCTAATGATAGTAACGATAGTTGAATTTAATACAAAAGAGCCTTATTATATTGTCTCTTATTTCGAAAGTTTTTTTTTTTTGAACAGAATGATTTTAAAGATTAGAATATAACGTATCTAAGAATATAAAAAAAAAAAAAAAAATTAATGTTTGGTCAGTACAATTACCATTGTTCGATATAAGCTTAGAATACATCGCATAGTCTCTATATGGAAATGGATAAATCTAAAACTAGTCACAGACGTGAAAGTTTCATCAAATTAATATTTTGTTGGATAATTTCACAGTAATAATTATTTGAATTCAACAAATGATTGTAATCTTTATATAATTTATAACCAATAATTTCTTATCTATTTTAACACTACACGATTTAGCGAATCCAATAATCATTGATAAACCAATACTATCAAGTTAATGTTTTCTTTTAAAACACCTCGCGAGATCTAATTCAATAAACCATAATCAACATACACCTAAAAAAAAAATATAGTTGGTACAAACAGCCAAGGATACCAGAGAAGGTGCATGTAATTTCAATGGATCGATTCTAATCACTTTACTAGCAAAAACAGCTTCTTGTGATTTGTTCATATATGGTAACGCAAAACCAATACTAGTATGTAGGATAGACTTTTCTGGCTGCAAATTACATTGGAAGCGCGAAGATTAACTAGAATAGAATTATTTTCTGGATCAAATTTTGACACAATTTTTATATTTGCGTGCGTGCACATTAGTGGGCCATTTTTTTCGTAAATATATATATTATTCCTCAGAAGGGAGAGATCATAACCCAACCAGATTCTACGGCATACAACACGCAACAACCGTAATTCCATATAATTATTGTAATTCGATATCTTAATTGAGGTGAACTTTAGTTTAGATCCTGAAAGTTCCTTTTATACAATTTACAATATTGTTCTGTACGAAATTAGTCATAAAATATGCACATTTAAATTCAATTCATTCTAAAGAATTCACCATCATTCATTATACTTGCATGGTTAATCTAAGTTATCAATTATAAAGAAACGACATCTGTTATGTTGAAGATCTCTTTGATTTTGCCGGAATAATCCAAATTTCTATTCAATGTTTCAAATTTGCGTTATTTGCACTTTATTTTTTTTTTTTTTTTTTTTTTTTTTTTAATTTTCTTTGTTTTCTTTTCTTTTTTTTTTCATCATTTATCAAACATCGAATGTAAATATTTTACAATGTCATCAAGTAAAAATCAATCTATGAATTCTAGATCAAGAAAGGCTGATTCTCGATCTCCTCCAATGTCATCTCCCGATGTGGAAGGCTCGGAAAATAAAGTATCACAAAAGAGAGTGTATAGCAAAGGTGGTTGCAGAGAATGTAAAAGAAGAAAAATAAAATGTGACGAGGGTAAACCTCAATGTTGGCAATGTAGACGATTGAGAAAGGAATGTTCATATCCAGAAGCCGGTGAAAAGGTATTGAGGGTGCTGAAAAAGAAACAACAACAACAACAACAACAACAACAACAACAACAACAGCAGCAGCAGCAGCAGCAACACGAACAACAGCAAGAACAATTGCAAGCGCAAAGATTATTACAACATCCAGAATTGATTCATCAAGTGCATACTTGTAATTCTCCCACGATAATTAATCAATTACCAGTTAATAAAGATCAAGCATTGTATTGTATTCGACCTGATCCAAACCACCCTTTAGTTTATCAATATTCACAACCATTGGCGGGTCCGATGTATTACCAGTCACCACCACAAGCATATGCATATACTTCTAATATCCAACTCAACCAACAACAACAGCAACAACAACAAATTGTCCCAATGATTAACACTCAGCCATTGCCTCATTTGAACCAACCAATTCCACTTTCATCAGCTCCTTCATTGTATTCATCATCCTCTCAACAACAACAACAACAACAACAACAACAGCAACAACCAAAACAATCAATAGTGTTACCACCACCACAAGCTAAACCAGAAGAAAGTCCAAAAGTTACTAAAACTTCAAGTGTGATGAATTTACTTAATGAATCAAAACGGTCATCGGATGAAATGTTTGGTCTTATTGATAAGAAGGATTTAAACTTATTATCATCCGATTTAAATAACATGGTTGATAATATCATGTTTGAAATGAATAACACTTATAAAGATAAATATAAATGGGTAGATAATTCAGAGAGAAATTCAGAGAGTGAAACACCAATAATAAATAATAACAATACTCTAAAAAATTTGCCACTTGATTACATTCGACTAAAAAAGCAAAAGGATCAAATATATTTTGAAATGTTTTACAATGAATTTGCAAATATTGTATTACCTTTTGGAAGTTACGATTCTGATAATCACAATTATTGCAATCCAGCAAGAGATATAATTTTGAATTGTGCATCCAACGAGGATTACGTCTTAGCTGCTGTTCTTGCAAATGGAGCTAGATTAAGATTTTCCAAAACTAATAATGAAGAAGATGAAGAAGCGCATTGCCTTTATTTATCAAGATGTTTGAAGTTATTAGGACCTGCTATCTCGCCAGATGATAATAAGTTGAGTGAAAACATTGAAAATGTTTTATTGACTGTATTATTATTAACAACGGCAAATGCTGCAAATTTAAAACAAGATTGGCGATCACATCTAAGAGGCGCTAAAGATATACTTTTAAGAAATTCGAAGAAAAATAGGAAACCTTCTAAGATCTTAATCTTTTGTAAATATTGGTTCATTGTGTTGGAAATTTTGGCTGGTATAAGTTCAAAAAGAGGTGGTACATTAATGACTGATGAAGAAGTCGATTATATAATAAATATAGGCACTGAATACGAAAGAAATGCATTAAAAGAATTGGGAATAATATTAGATAATGGGTTTAATATAATGGGGGGTTATCATCATGATTGTATTGATTTATTTAGAGATTTGATTAAAGAATTGAACAAATTACGAAATAACACATTTATTCCATCATTTCAGAATATGAAATTGTTTTCTCAATTTCAACAACAATTGGAAATAGAATTTATTAATAGAAAAGGTATAAATATTGGAGCTAAAAGTGGAATCTTGGTTGAATCACCATATGAGAACCTAACAATTTCATGGATGGATGTAAGCCATCAATCATATGTAATGGCTGGCTTACTTTCAATATTAACAAATTTTTTTCACGAAACTTCAGAATCACCACAAGTTTCGTTATTGTCGTCCTCAATCGTTGAATTTGTCTCTTATTTAGAAGATGATCAAATAGAACCACCAAAATTCATCAACAGAAATGCATTTATGATGTTGCAATGGGCCATGTTATCAGCGGGTATTAATATTAAAACTGAACGACAGAAAAAAATTGTAACGAGATTTTTCACAGTACTGCAAAATGTAGGATCTGGTGGTGCTTCAATTGCATTAAATAAAGTTCAAAGAGTTTGGAGAAAAGTGAAAAATGGGGATGATAATAGTAATAAAAGTGGAACTGAGTCTGAAGATTATGTATCTTATTAAATGTATATATTATTATCTAAGAATGTAAACCAATTCAATTGTCCACATGCTAATTTTAGTTGCATATCAAATGTATTATTACTAGTTGTTGTTGTCTTTGTACCATTCCAATTTAATTCGCCTCGTTGTTTTAAATCTTGTACATACCAACCAATTCTTTCTGCTGATGATCTTGCACCATCTAGATTTGCTGAGGTTGGGCCAATTTTCAATGATGCATTTTTCCCCGTCATAAACAATGGAATTTCATTATTCCATTGTAGATTATCAGTTAGACACGGATATCCTTCAACTATATCGATTTTTTGTTCATTTAAAATTGGTTGCAAAAATTTTAACGAATTGATATTTGCTTTAATACCAGTTGCAAAATAAATAAAATCTATATTGTTTAAGATGGATCCATTACTTAGTGTCAATGTATACGTTTTATCAAATTGTTGATTAATTATTTTTGTATTTGTTAGCCAAGTTAATTTTCCTGATTTTACATGATGATTCAATTTCTTTAAATATTCAGGATTTATTGACCCACCTTGTCTTGCATTCAATAACATTTCATATCTTTCTTCATTGGTATCACTAATATAAAATTCCGATTTTTTAACATTTTTATATTTCGTGACCCAATCTAAATGGAAATCAAAATGTTTAACTTTAACATCTGATCTAAATAATAAAGTAACAGATTCGACAAATGGATCCAAACATGCAACATGGGCTAATTGAGCAGATGTCAATCCACCACCAACGATGACAATATTTTTCTTTTTTGAATTTTGAAAATATTGATCGTCTAAAAATTTGACTTTATTTTGAAACAAATGTGTTGTATGACATGTATTTTCAATGGTATCAAGAAATGGTTCAATAGGGTAATTGATATCACCGAAATGTCCAGTTGAAACAATTCCAATTTTACAACCATATTTCATTCCTGAATTTGTAGTTAATAACAAACCCTTACCTATATTTTCACCCGATTGAATTAATTTATATTCAATTGACACAACTTTATCTTTTCTTATACAATTTTGCAAATCATACCTATGTATAAGTTGTTGATTATAATCATGAAACAATTTAGTCGAGGGTCTATAATAATCTCTCCAATCTCTCATATTTATATCAACTATCCCATCATTTCTACTCCCCTTTTCTCCTTTCAGCTTCTTTTGTCGGATTCGTTTTTGTTGATGTTTGGAAAATTCCCGACCTACCACATTAGTGATTTCCATCAATTCACGTTGTCTATTAGTTGAAAATGAAAAATTGTACATTCCATCGATATTGACCGGATCTAAATGGAAAAACATGGGTGAACGTAAATGAGGAATTTGACAAGAATCAAATTGTTGATCCCAATAGCTACAAAATTTATTATCTGTTGAATCGAGAACTAGAATTTCAGAGCTGTTGAAAATTGAACAATTTGGATAACTAGGCCTGTTTAATAGATTCACCTTGTGACCTCTTTGTTTTAACCAATGGAATCTTTGATGTTCATCTTCGGTAAATATCGAGCCTGGACAATTTTCACATAATCTAGCAGCAGTAGCTAATCCACAAGTTCCACCACCAATAATAATAACTTCAAAGAAATTATCAAGTTCAACTTGAATCGGTTCTAAATTCATATTGATGATAAATTTTTAGAGTATTTTCCCATGTTTATAAATGGCTGCGAAAAGCAAAAAAAAAAAAAAAAAAAAAAAAATAAACAATTTAACCATTATTGTGTATTTTCTATAGCCACTATATAACCATTATAGTTAAAAGTTTTCTGTAAAACCTTCAATTATAGCTAATACACCAACAGCACCTGGATCTGGTATGCCACCTTCGGCTTTAAATTCTTCTTCATTTACATAACTTGCTCTACCGAATGAAGCGTGTAATGTTTTAGTTGATTCACAGCCTTCTCTAGCTGCTTCAACTGCTTTATTTAAATCATTTGATTTTTTGAGCTCATCAACAAATGGTTGTAATGTATCAACTAATGTTCTACCACCAATTCTTGCTCTGGTATATTTGAATAAACCTTCGTATAATGCATTGTATAAAGCTTCACTGATTGATTTTATATCTGCTTGTTTTGCCCTTTTTAATTGTTGTACCAATGCAGTTAAGTAAATAGAATATATTCCACCAGAAGTACCACCCATACTATCTTCAACTAATTCGGTAATTTCACATATTGTAGCAACTGGATCGGATAAATTATCTTTAAATTCTTTATTTTCTCTCAATTGTTTTAATATTGCATTTGCCCCATGAGCTAAAGTTTCACCACAATCGCCATCGCCTACTAATGTATCATAATGAGTAATTTTAGGTTCTTGTTTCAATAATTTTTCCAAACATGAAATCAAATTTTTTTGAAACTTGGCACCATCGATTCTTAAATCTGATTTAATTATTACTTCGTGTTTCAATGGTGATTCAACATAATCACTATAATCCCAATTATCATAAGTTTTCGGTTTCCAACCTGGTGCATTAGTTGGAGTATCGATAAAATTTAAAATATCATTAGTGGTAAATTTTCCAAAATGATCTTGTAATTTTAATAATGTGATTGAAAATCCAGGGGCATTAAAGGATGTAACAAAATCACTAACTAAAATTCTTTTTGGTCTTTTTTCAAATGGTAAATTTTCAATTACATGTTGAGTTATTGTATATAATTCAAAAGATGAAGTACCACCAATATTATTAACCAATAAGACATAATCATCATTTTTAAAATCAAAATCCAAATAATGATGATCGTTAGCTTCTGGCGATGTTAATGTATGTAACATATTTTTAACCAATTCATCAATATTTGGTATTGGTTTTAATTTTGTACCTGGTTCATTATGAATACCCAAGCCCAACTCAGCTTCATCTTCATGAGTAAATTCAACTTCTTGTTCCAATTTTCCTGGAACTGAAGTACGATCCAAACTAGCTCCTAAAGTAACTAAATTTGAATTGATTTCACGACCCAATTGGGCAATTTCTTGTAATGTTGATTCATTTGATTTGGCAGTTGCAGCACCTAATACTTTATGAACCAATGCGGTTCCAGCAATACCTCGACGGCCAACCATTTTATTTTGTTCTTTACCAATTGCAACATCATCACCAACAACAACTAATTCAACGTTATAACCTTCATTTTTGGCTCTTTCGGCAACTAAACCAAAATGTAAAATATCACCGGTATAGTTTTTAATAACTATAATAGTTCCTTTTTCTTTATGACTTTTTGTTTTAATTGCAGCCATAATTTGTCTAGTTGAAGGTGATGCAAAAATGGATCCACTGACAGCAGCATCTATTAAGTTCTCACCTACATATCCAGCATGTAATGGTTCATGGCCTGCTCCACCACCACTTATAATTGTAATTTTGTTTGAAGTATCTGAGTGAGGGTTGAAAACGACTTTTTCACTTGGAATTAATTTGACATATGGATTTGAATTGACTAACCCCTTTAATTGGGTGACTACCAAATCTTCATCTTTATTATATCTCCAATGTTTTGCCACTGTCATTCTTAAAAAATTGACCTAATTTCTAGTTTGTATTATGGCTGAGAAAGAAAGAGTTACCTGATGAGTTGTTGGTATGGAAATAAAAGAATCTGGAGCTATACACGACTATTATGATATCACCAAACACATAAATCCAAACTCCGAGCAAAGACCCTTTTGAAGAAAAAATACACATGAACACTTGTGGGTAGAACAAATGTGACGAAATAATACATAGAATTATACTATATCGACTAACAGCAGTTTCAAGTTGAATAGGGAACTTGGTAGCTCCTATTCGAAGAAGTTAGCCTTTGAAAATACACAAAAGAAAATAACAAAAAAAAAAAAAAAATCGTGAGTCACCAATGAACAAAATATAAATTTTAATTATGTATGTTTTGGTGTTTCTCAGCCATATATTTAGGTTATTTTGCTACAGTTGTTGTTTTTAAAATCATTGATAAATTCCACCCTTTAACCAATCAATCTCAATTTTGCTTTTCTTTTATATTAAATTATTTTCTATCGTATTCAAGCAACTCACATAAAATGAGTGTTTATTAGTTTTAAAGAAGAAAATCAAAAGCAGGCAATAGTTGATACTAATATATTATTATTCCCATTTCCCATTTCAATTAATATAAAAATACAACCACATGATCGATGATAAGAGTATGGACAATATCTTAGCACTAGAAACCACCAATTTTAATGAGCAACATTCAAAGGACATATCTCAATTCATTTTTTTGGAGGCAGGAGTAAGAGATGAGGACTCTTATAGTGGTACTAGTTCAAGTTTATCCCTAGATATTATGTCCGGTGAAGGTAATGATGAAGAATTTAGTTTCTTTAATCATTTCGATATCAAGACTCCTCATGATCAAAAAACATCACAATCAACGATTAATGATGAAGTTGATCAAACTGATTTACATTCACCATTGCTGAAACAATTTGAATTTCAACAACCAAAGAAATTGAACAGTCCACTTCAAAAGGTTCAAAAATTGAAGAGTCCACTTCAAAAGGTTGAAAAAATGAAAAACAAATATCCAACAAAACGTAAACATCGTCCATCTATTAGTGTTGAAGATGTTAAATTGTCAATTAAACAAACACAGGCTAAATTGTCTTTAGTTGCTAAAAATTCAGGTTTAACTCAAGAAGAATTTAAATCTCAACGTACTCAATTAATGATAATTATTGTGAAATATATTGCAACTAAAATTCATAATACTTTTCCACCAGAAGAACCAAAAAGAGGTGCTGATAATCAAAATGAATTGCCTTTGGATAAATTTCTATTATTAGTTACAAGTAGATTAAAATTAAATTTGTCATTATTTATAAAAGGAATAATTTATTTATTTAGATATATGGATATCATATATTTATTAAGATATTTAAATCAAACGAATAATTTTGTTCAATACAATGATATGGGATTTGAATTAAAGAAATTAATCATTGGATGTTTTAAAATCACAATAATTAAAGAAAATAGAATATTACCGAAAAATAAAACAATAAATATAAATTGGGGATTGATTACTGGGTTAACCAACAATGAGATTAATGCAATTGTTAAGAAAATTGTATCAAGAATGAATGGAAAATTAAATATTAAACCTGTTGAAGTAATTAGAATGAAAAACGAAATGCTTAGATTTGTTAAAATGGTTACAACATCTGAAAATTCAAATTAGGGAAATCAAAGGGGAAAAACAACTCACTATGGTATAGTTGAATTTAATATAAAAAATAATCTTAGGAATTGTCTTATATTAATTTGCATTGTAGGAGAACTCTGAAGCTGACGGTTGATGAACAGATGTGTGGCCCAAGTTTTATTCCGCAGCTCGTGGCCAATATACAATCAGGCAAGCACTCCTTCTAAACTCTAGTGAGAACACCGATACCAAATTAAAATCATATCACGTCGAACAATACTGTGTGGCTCAAACAAGGGAAACTGGAGGATAAAAATGTCGAAACACACAGAACCATTTGATGAATGATAAATTACCTTCTGATAAACGAAAAGGTGTACGCTAATCTTTCTTGTCTGGACGTACGTTCAGGTTGGGACCATTAAATAAAATGTGGAGTGCCACAGTGCCGGCAATTCGGCTATATTATATTTTATATTAACCAATGTATAAATGCCTTTTGTGTAAACTTATTTGTTGGTATTTCTACCATTAAATTAAATCAAAAGTACCAAAAATATATGGAATTATCGGTTTATCCTCATATAACCAAGTAACGACAATGTCACTAACATTTATCCCAATTAAAGAAAGTGATTATAAAGAGTAGCTTTATTTAACTCGAATATCTCGAACAATTGAAATAATTTATATGGCACTGGTAACAAATTGATTAAACATATTCATAAAGAAACAGATATACTTGGTTATGAAGATAGTAATTGTATGTAATTCAAAAAGAGCCCAATTGTTTATAAACGTTTTTTTTTCTAATCTTGGTCAAGTTTAACAACGAAAGAGAAAACATTCAAATAAGCATGTCATTTACTCCATAACCGAGAAAACATATGAAAGTCACTGATATTATAATCTAGGGGTCATTAAACCCTGTGTGCATAGAAACCACGGCCAAGGAAAACAAATAGGATAAATTATATCTGATGCGGGTTTATTTAGTTGATGAAGAATAAAAATTAAGTCAACGCTTTTAGTTGTAATGTTTATGTTAGATAATAGAATATTTCAATCAGTGGTCAAACAACATGTTCTCATACAAAAATTTGAATTTAAATGTGTACACAAACATGCTTTATTGAAAACTCAAACACAGTAGCCAATTAGTAAACAGTCTGCATTTAAACAAGTCAATAGGGAAAAAGGTATTTATTTAATCATATGATAAGGGGTTGTTTTAGACAAACGTGTAGTGAAGGGCGATTTTCAAACTGGTAATAATTGGTTACTCATAGAAAAATTAAAAATGTGTGTGGGTGCAAATTATTGGTAGCAGCGACGAAGAGCAACAATAATAAGAAATGGAGTGAGTAATAGAATGTTTAACCAATGGGTACAAAAGAATGAGTCATCATATCTTGCGCAAAGTATTGGTGCGTGGATGTGTAGCTTGCAACGGCAAATTTGCAACCAACAGAAAAAAGAAAACCGTACAAACAAGGAAGTAAGTGCAAAAGTGACAAAAAATTATGTGTGCTGATAAGAAAAAAAATAAGACTCACTGCTAACTAAGCGTTGCCCTACCATATATTTTATAATATAGTTAGTCATACACATAGATGTATATATAATAATCATTATACACATAATATATATATTATACCATTTCTTATCTGTTTCTCCAACCTTTTATAATAAAAATTTTCACTTTTTTCCATTTCAAATTATAACACTTTTTTCTTAGTTTTGTTTTTCTTACATATTCATTTTCATAATGTCAGTACAATCGAATCCTTATGGTCCCAATCCTTCTGATTTCTTATCGAATGTGAATAAATTTCAACTCATTGAATCTACTTTAAGAGAAGGTGAACAATTTGCTAATGCTTTCTTTACAACTGAAAAAAAAATTGAAATTGCAAAAGCTTTAGACGATTTTGGTGTTGATTATATAGAATTGACGAGTCCCGTTGCTAGTGAACAATCTAGGTTGGATTGTGAAGCGATTTGTAAATTGGGGTTGAAAGCTAAAATTTTGACTCATATTAGATGTCATATGGATGATGCAAGAGTTGCTGTTGAAACTGGTGTTGATGGTGTTGATGTCGTTATTGGTACTTCACAATTTTTAAGAAAATATTCACACGGCAAAGATATGAATTATATTGCCCAAAGTGCAATTGAAGTTATTGAATTTGTTAAATCAAAAGGTATAGAAATTAGATTTAGTTCAGAAGATAGTTTTAGATCCGATATAGTTGATTTATTGAATATCTATAGAACTGTTGATAAAATTGGTGTTAATAGAGTTGGTATTGCCGATACTGTTGGTTGTGCAAACCCAAGACAAGTTTATGAATTGGTCAAAACTTTGAAATCAGTTGTGTCGTGTGATATCGAATGTCATTTCCATAATGATACTGGTTGTGCTATAGCAAATGCGTACACTGCTTTGGAAGCCGGTGCCAAATTAATTGATGTTTCAGTATTGGGTATCGGTGAAAGAAATGGTATTACACCATTGGGTGCTTTGATGGCAAGAATGATCACTGCCGATAGAGACTATGTCCTTTCAAAATACAAATTACATAAATTAAGAGATTTAGAAAATTTGGTTGCCGATGCTGTTCAAGTGAACATTCCCTTTAATAATCCAATCACGGGATTTTGTGCTTTTACTCATAAAGCCGGTATACATGCAAAAGCTATATTGGCCAATCCAAGTACTTATGAAATTTTAAATCCTTCAGATTTTGGTTTGACTAGATATATCCATTTTGCAAATAGATTAACTGGTTGGAATGCGATCAAATCAAGAGTTGATCAATTGAACTTGAATTTAACTGATGATCAAGTTAAAGAAGTTACTAATAAAATTAAAAAATTGGGTGATGTAAGGCAATTAAATATTGATGATGTCGATTCCATAATTAAAGATTTCCATCAAGAACAATCAACACCAACTTTAAATCCAGTAAGTAATGGTAATGAAGATGATGTTGTCGATGAATCTGAAGCAAAAAGACAAAAATTGGAATAGATACATACTAATATACTTTTTTTTGTCATCATTATATAATATATATTTATCATCTAGTTAAAAATATGTGCTATTTCTTTTTTCGTCTTCAAACTCGTGTATACCTTGTTCTACATTTGCAACTGAAAACTCTAAATCGTCTGTTGTTATTGAATCCCAATATTTATAAATCATCATAATTGTAAATACATTACAAACACTGCCAAAAAATAAACCATCGACATAATGTGAGGCACCACGACATATTTGATCACTAAACACATAGCTTAAAATTTGACCAGCAACGAAAAAGAAAACACCTAAACATATTGAACCTAATGGCCAATAAGAATCTAGTGCAAATATGACTAATATGACTTGTGAAACAACATATGAAAATAATATAATTGCGTTTAAAACATAAGATACAACAAAAAGTGCAGTTGTTTTCCTGAAATCTAAGCTTGTATTCCAATGTTTAAAAGTAACCAATGCAATGATAAAATTAACAATAAACCAAATAACACATATTACTCTTAAAATCCACATTGACTTTCGAGTGCCATCTTCCCAAAATTGAAAACATAATAGTCCATTATACAATAGACATAAACAAACAACAGAAGCCAATCCAATTTGCAAACTGACAAAATAGGCATATGATGAACTAGAAGGAGGTGAAACTCCACAATCAACAATCAATGAAGATACAATTAAACCTATCAACACATAGAATAATTGCAACATCTCTGTTCTTCCAATAGCGGTATATTTAGCTCTGACATTAAAAATTATAATTAACAATATGATCAATCCACCGAAATGTACAAATGCATTACCAACTTGAAAAATCATTGTATTTGCTAATTCAACTGATCTTGCATAACAATCGGGCACTATACCTCTTTGGAAAAAAGCACTTTGATTAGCTGAACCGACTACTGAACATAGTGGTAATGCTGTCTTATTACATATTTGATCAAATGAACCAAATGACATAGTACAATTAAAGATAAATCAGAAAGATGATTTTTTTTTTTTTTTTTTTAATTTTTTTTTTTTGTTTCTTTTTGATTTGGCTAAAAATAGATAAATGAAAAAAAATAAATATTTAATATATACATTGTAATAAATAAATAAATATGTATTGTATATACACATTGCAATAAATAATTCAGTGATCGATATATGGAGGTGGTGCTGTAAATTCAAATAACCCATAACCTAATGAATCTTGATGGTGCAAACCTGGTTGAAATTTCTTTTCTTCTTTAATTTGCTTCAATTTATTGTTAATCTTATTTATATCAATATAATTTATCGATTTCTCTTGTGATTTAATTTTTTTCATTGGTGATGTGCTTATGGTTCTATTTGGTACAAACGATAGTATATTTGAATTCCCTAACCCAACTCTAATGACTTTGTTATTGTTATCATATGCTGGTGGTGTTTGTGCTGATTTCATAAACTCGTGATATAAATTCCTTGGACTAACCCTTTGAGGTCTTGGTTGTTGAATTTTAGATACCGTGCTTGAAGTGAGTGTTGATGAAATAGTAGTTGTTGGTGAAACAGCTCTGGATAATGGTGAAACGGGCCTCGATAATGGTGATACAGGTGTCGTTGCGACAAATGTTGACTCTGCGCTTTCAGGTTTCTTTTGATTGAGATTCTTTTTCTTAATCTTTATAGTTCTTCTTTTTGGTAACGGTGGATCTTTAGTTGTATGTTTATAGAAATTATTTGCTTGAATAGATGAAATGTCTTTCAATATATGTTCTGCTTTATTAAAATCATCAGCTAATATTTCAATCGGTATACCATTACTATGTGATGATTGTAGTTGATATACTTTTAAATCCAGATGATTTGAACTTAGTGAACTTAATAAATTTGGATAATGTGATACTTTATTGATTTTATCAAGATTAGTTCTTTGTATAATATTTTTAAATTTAGGTATATGCAAACTTAAAGTTTCTCTGCTTTTAAAAAATTCCAAATTTTTTTGTAAATTTTTTGAAGAATATATTAGATCCTCATCATCTAATTTTAATGATGATGTTGTACTTGTAGTTGGAATATTGGTCAATTTTGAGGTTAATTCATTTATATTATTATCCAAATTTAAATATTTTAAAGATAATTGATGAATTAAAGTAGGTAAAGTTTCTCTAAACAAATCTCGTATTTGATCTTCAATTTGTTTTTGTAAAAAATTTGCCAAAACCTGTACCGTATCAAATGTGGAACTAACTTTTATAGAATCTAGTGGATCATTTCTAAAAACTAATGTAAGTCCTTTTGATTTTGAAAACACTATAATTCCAATACCACTAATTTTTATATCACTTAATTTTAAATCTAATGGAATTGCAAATTCTTCACTTGCTAATACAAACTTTGGAGTGGTAAATAGATTATCTTCAATTGAATTTTTTTGATAAATATGCAATGGATTCGCATGTACTTTAGTATGTAAAGTTAAATGGAAATCACCTTGATAATTGATTTTAAAGATACCTCTAAATCTATCTTTATCTAATTCACCAATTTCCAATATTTCAAAATTAGGTGCGATTTTGCCAAAACATAAATCTTTAATCACGATATTTGAAGCTAGTATACTCGGAGATCTCCCTGAATTCAATGCTGTGGTTAAAATGTCTTTACACAAATATGATAATTTTTCATGATCAATTTGTTCCCAATTTACATTAAACGACATGGTGGTTGATTAGTAATAAATGTGATGATTCCAGAAATTGAATGACTGATTGGCTAACTGTATGACTAATCACTTGTTTGGATATTGATTGTTGTGAAGTGTTGGCAGCTTGGTTGTAAAGATAAGCAAATGTGTCACTTGATATAGAAGAAAAAAAAAAAATAAAAAAATTTATCCTCCCCATAAAAAAAAAAAAAAAAAAAAAAACAAGAGCAAATCAAAAACGAGTCGTGTACATTTTGTTATGTTTGTATGTATTCGACTTTTCAACTAAAAAGAATGAACACTTTTTAAATTATATTATCATAACCATAGTACAATTAATGAAACTACCGACAATATTATAACACTTTTAACCATTTCTCAAAGTATCAGACAATTTTAAACAATAGATTCTTATCGTGTGTTAATACAAACTTTTGTGCTTGTTTTTTTTTGCTTTTGGGTCACACTCTCTTAATATACCACACCAACTTATTGCCCTTTTTATGTGTTGAGCGCAACTGGTAGCACCTTTGGCAGGTAACAACAATTATAATTATTCCATCCTATCCAAGAAAAACTTTAATCAAATAATATATATTACATTGAGGTGTTTCCACGATTTTTATCAATCCTACTCACACATGAATAATGAAAATATAATATATAGTTATAGCTTCTATGATTCGGATTCTCTAGTTGTCAACTTCAGTCAATTCAAAAATAAGGTTGTTTTAGTTGTTAATGTTGCCAGTTTATGTGGGTTCACTCCCCAATATATAGAATTGCAACAATTGTACAATAAATATCATGATTTGGGTTTAGAGATATTAGCATTTCCTTGTAATCAGTTTGGTCATCAAGAGCCAATGTCAGATTCAGAAATCGCCAAATCAGTACGACAAAGATTCAATGTTACATTTCCTATAATGAAAAAAATTAATGTAAATGGTGAATATGAAACTGAATTTTTCAAATATTTAAAACAACAGAAGCAAGATTTAGTGGGATTTAAAGGTTTAAGATGGAATTTTGAAAAATTCATAATAGATAAACAAGGCAACGTTGTACAAAGACTAAATTCGATGGTTACACCTTTACAATTTGAAAATTATATTAAAGTATTGTTAAATTCAACTTGATTTATGTTGTTGTTGTTTCTTCTTGCTATTTCCAACTTCTGGGGTTGCTGATCTTTTCAACCCACTCATTTCAGGATTAACTTCTTTTAATATACATGCTAATAATGTTGTACATCTTCTTGAAATTTCACCAACGTTTCTACTTTGTAAGAAAAAATCAAATTGAAACAATGGTGATTGACGTATTGCTTCTTTAATCTTTTCATAAACATCTGCAGAATCAAGACCAAATCTATATAATTGAATTAACAAAAACCTATCTTCTTCTTCACTAAATAATTTTTTATTTGTTGACGTTGGTGGATATTTTAATACCAACTCTTGTAATGGATATTTATATTGTGACAATTTTCTTCTTAATGCTTCTTTTTGAATTTTAACTTTTACAATTTTTTCTTCACCTTGTTCAATCTGATTGATAAATTTTTCGTAACCATCGATTAATTTATAATTCTTCCAAAATGCTTTGGCATATTCTCTTACTTCATCTTCTGTCTTATCTGGGAATTCAAATGCTATTAATGGTATCGAATTTCTACCATATTTTGTGCATGTAGAAATAAAATGATGAAAATCTCTTCTATTCCAATTTGAATATCCTTGTTTTAATAACTCTTGTTTCAATTGTTTTTCTTCATCGGTTAATGGTCTTGAATTTTCAATTTCCTTTTGTTCTAATTCATCATCGGATTTAAAATTAATTTGTTTCTTATAATAATTTTGTTGTAATTGATGTAATTCCCATAATTTCGATGGATAGAACTGATGATCAAAAATATTCAATTGTTTTGGTGGTTTTGGTCCAGATTTACCAACATTCGATGAAGATGATCTACCAGTATTTAAAACATCTTTATAATACATATCAATTGAATAATTCTCTTTACGTTCTCTTTTACCTGGGTTTATCCATGCATGGCCGATATTTGTAATTGCATTTACATCTTTCTTTTTGAAATCTATTCCATTCCATTCATAAACCGATTCATCATTACTAAAGTTTTGTAAAGCATTAAGATTTAATTTTGCATATTTTGAATTTAATTCTTGTGTCTTTTCTTCAGATCTTTTAAGTAATTCTTCAATATCTAATTCTGATTCCTTTGATTCTGATTTGAAAATATCTGAAGCTCCAAATTGTATCATGTCTAATAATTCATTTTTATTTGCTGCTTTACCACTTTCTCTTTGACCTTGAATAACTAATTGATCTAATCTTAATTTTTGAGTTGCTCTTTCTAAAACTTTTTCTTCAATGGCATTTTCAGTGACAAATCTAAATACTTTAACTTGTTTAGTTTGTCCAATTCTATGTGCTCTGTCCATTGCTTGTAAATCAGCTTGTGGATTCCAATCTGAATCAAAAAGAATAACTATATCCGCAGTTGTCAAATTAATACCTAACCCACCTGCTCTTGTGGTTAACAAAAATATAAATTTCTTTGATCCTGGCTCATTATAATCATCGATTGCTTTAATTCTATCACTATGATCGGTTGAACCATCAATTCTACAATATTCATATTGTCTGAAAAAGCAATAATCTTCCAATATATCTAACAATCTTGACATTTGACTGAAAATCAATACTCTACTACCTTCAGCTTTGAATTTTTTCAACATTTTATCCAAGATTAATAATTTTTGTGAATTATAAACTAAATGTTCATCAGTTGTATATGGGGGACCAGGTTCAACACCTTCGAATAAATATGGATGATTACAACATTTTCTCAATTGCATTACAATATTTAATAATCTTGTTTTTGATTCCTTTTTGTTTGCTCCATTAACTGCATCGATATCTTTTTCTAAAATTTTCTTATAAACATTTTTTTGTAATTCAGTCATTCCAAGATAAACGTTTAATTCCTTTTTAGGCAATAATGACTTTTCAACATCAGCTTTAATTCTTCTTAATAAAAATGGTTTTAAAACTTTATGTAATTGTTGAATAACTTGTTCGTCTTCTTCTTTAAACCATTGATCAAAAGATTCATTATCTGCAAATACATCAGGTAATATAAAATTAAGTAAAGCCCATAATTCTCTTAAATTGTTTTGCAATGGAGTACCAGTGATTAATAATCTATTTTTACTATGAAATAATCTAATAATTTGTGATAATAAAGATTCTTCATTTTTAATTCTATGGGCTTCATCTATAATTATATATTCCCAATTGAATTTTTTAAATGTTGCCTTTTCTCTGATCACTATTTCGTATGAAGCTATGATAACATCAAAATCACAAGTCATTACTCTATTCTTTATCAACTCTGCTCTTTCATCTTTATCGCCTTGTATTACGACAACATTTATATCAGGGATCCACCTATTAAACTCTCTATTCCAATTGTCCAATGTTGATTTGGGGGCAATTACTATATGGGGACCATTGATTTTATGAATAAATCTGAGATATCCTAAAAATGAAATTGTTTGCAACGTTTTACCCAACCCCATTTCATCCGCTAAAATACCAGATAAATGATTTTCATAAAGATTAATCAACCAATTCAAACCTTGTATTTGATATGGTCTCATTTTGCCATGAATATAACTTGGTGATTCAAGAAATTCCATCACTGTATTTGAAGAATCATTTAATAAATTTTCATCTTCTTCTTTTTCAGTCAATCTGCGTCTATTGTGAATTTCAGTTATATCGTTTAAAATTTTTCTAATTTGTGGTTCTTTATTGGCTTTAGCCTCTATGAAATGTTGGAATAAATTAGTTAATCCCAATAAATATTTAAATCTACTTTTTGTTCTTTCGATATCAATTGGTTGTTTGTCGGAAGTAGTGAAATATTTCGATTTATTATCGGTGAATGATACATTCACGTTCAATATATCATCCAATGCAGGAGTCTAAAAAATGTTAGTAACACTTTGATTCCTTATCAACTAATTTACATACTGTTTCAGAACTCATTGTTGTTGTTTGAAATTTTTCGTGTAAATCAAAGAAAATATTAATACAAAATTATTTATCGGGAAAAAATATCATATTATAATAATATCAAATGATATGAATGTCTGATAATGAGAGATGGCTTAGGAAAAAAGAAATTAGAGAGAACGTAACAAAGATTATAACATTGACTGCAATTGCAGTAGCGATGATCAAGAAAAGGCAATGGAGTGATTCTATATCTTAAGAGTTTTGATTGAACGGAACTCATGATATTCGAATTACAAGTTTTGAATACCCACACGTTATGCGTCGTGGGTCTCTTTGGTATAAATTAGATATGTGTATATTTATGCATTTTTTTTATGTACTAATTTTACATGTCTTGCTAGTGAATCGCTTCTATAAAAAGCTTTATCACATTTCGCATCTTGACATACAAATAGTAAACTTTTGATCTCAGGTTCATACTTGATAAATTTTTTAGCAACTTTACCCAAGATAACATGATGATAGTGGACGTGATGTCTAATATCTGCTCTTTTCTTCAACCCTATAAAATGCATTGGACATTCTTCAACAGGACATCTATAAAATCTTTTTTGAAATAATTCGATTAGATTTGAATCAATGAAATGATTAATTAAATCAAGGTAATTGTGGAATTTAATTGAACAATGAGAACAATATAAATCTGTTTCGGCTAATTTAATACCTTCAACAATTCTTTGTTTATATATTTTCAATAAATCCAGTTTGAAGCTATTGATATCAATTTTATCTTTACAAATTGAATGAGAAGGAAATTCTTTTCTAGTTGGATAAGTTGTTGAGTGTTCTGATAAACTGATTGGAGACGATTTTGTAATCACATTGTCATAAATTTCTTCAGTGATTGCAGTTGAAGGCGGTGAACTTAATGAAACTTCAAAAATTTGAGATTTTTCAATTGTTGAAATTAAATCTTGTGACTCATTTCCATGTCTATCGTCATCACTAGATAACGAAAAACTTTCTGAAAATTTCCTTGTAAAATTATGATGTGGTGTGGAATATGAATAAAAGCTAAAATCTGAATTTGGACTCGAATCGGGTTTATTATTCAATAACAAATCTAACGAATAATTTGGTCTGAAAATATGATCATGATCAATTACGAAATCTTTACCTGATTGCTCTTCATTAACGGCTGCAATAATCTTTTGAACTTGATTGATATTATCAATAGCAATGTTTAATTCTGTTTCTAAATATTTATGTTGTTCTCCAAGTTCAAATAACCCTACTTCATGTTGTGATTCATTGGAGTTAGAAATATTATCAAACGAAAATGACATATACACTTAAAAATGAGCTATCAATTGATCAA
>JAJMBM010000048.1:39367-50881 GCA_030565325.1 Insectozyma coleopterorum
TTTTTTTTTTTTTTTTTTTTTTTTTGTTCTTTTTTTTTTTTTTTATAATTTGCGAAGAGATAATCATGTCAAAGGAAGAATATATGATCAAACCTGAAACGGTTACACCAACAAATAACACTTCAGAATGGCCATTATTATTGAAAAATTATGATAAATTATTAGTTAGATCTGGTCATTATACCCCAATACCAGCTGGTTCATCACCATTATCAAGAGATCTCAAAAGTTATATTTCATCCGGTGTTATTAATCTTGATAAACCATCAAATCCATCATCACATGAAGTTGTAGCATGGATAAAAAGAATATTAAGAGCTGAAAAAACCGGTCATTCAGGTACTTTGGATCCAAAAGTTACTGGTTGTTTGATTGTTTGTATTGACAGAGCCACAAGATTAGTTAAATCACAACAAGGTGCTGGTAAAGAGTATGTTTGTATTGTCAGATTACATGATCAATTGAAAGATGCTAAAGATATGAATAGATCTTTAGAAAATTTAACTGGTGCTTTATTCCAAAGACCTCCATTAATTTCTGCTGTTAAAAGACAATTGAGAGTTAGAACAATTTATGATTCAAACTTGATTGAATTTGATAATAAAAGAGGTTTAGGTGTATTTTGGGCTTCTTGTGAGGCTGGTACTTATATGAGAACTTTGTGTGTTCATTTGGGTATGTTACTAGGTGTTGGTGGTCACATGCAAGAATTAAGAAGAGTTAGATCGGGAGCAATGAGTGAATCAGATAACATGGTTACCTTACATGATGTTTTAGATGCTCAATACGTTTATGATAATACCAGAGACGAATC
Source organism: Insectozyma coleopterorum (assembly GCA_030565325.1). Taxonomy (NCBI): domain Eukaryota; kingdom Fungi; phylum Ascomycota; class Pichiomycetes; order Serinales; family Debaryomycetaceae; genus Insectozyma; species Insectozyma coleopterorum. The sequence goes on from JAJMBM010000048.1 coordinate 40,182, forward strand.
ATATCTCAGAAAAATTATTCAACCTTTAGAAACTTTATTAGTTGGTTACAAAAGAGTTGTTGTTAAAGATTCAGCAGTTAATTCAGTTTGTTATGGTGCTAAATTAATGATACCTGGTTTATTAAGATACGAAGAAGGTATTGAATTATATGATGAAGTGGTATTGATTACAACAAAAGGTGAAGCCATTGCCATTGGTATTGCTCAAATGACAACTGTTGATTTACAAACATGTGATCATGGTATTGTTGCAAAAGTTAAAAGATGTATTATGGAAAGAGATACTTATCCAAGAAGATGGGGTTTAGGTCCAGTTGCCCAAAAAAAGAAACAATTGAAAGCTGATGGTAAATTGGATAAATATGGTAGAGTTAATGAAAACACTCCGGATAATTGGAAAAAAGATTATAAAGATTTAGATGAACAACCAGCACCACCAGTTCCTGAAGAAAAATTACAAGCTCCAGAAATACAGAAACCCAAAAAATCTGAAGAAAAAGTAGAAGAACCAAAGAAGGAGAAAAAGGAGAAAAAGGAAAAGAAAGATAAGAAAGATAAAAAGGAAAAGAAAGATAAAAAGAGAAAATCTGATGATGATGATGGTGAAAAGAAGAAGAAGAAATCTAAGAAAGAATAAGTAGTGTGGAGTACAACAAAAAAAAGAATATATATACATGTAGTGTAGAACACACTTTTAGAGACGAAAGAAAGAAAGAGTCATCTTACTCTTACTATTTACTCTGTTTATTTTATGTGGTGCGGGTCGTGCTCTACCACACTACAACAAAACAAAAAAAAGAATATATATAATAGTAAAATCTTGTTTATTAACAATGTAGATTTTTATTTAAAAATTCGTATGCTTCTTTACAAGATTTTGTAAATCTACCTATTTGTAAATCACAAAGTGCTTTTTTATTTTCATCTTGATTTTGGATATAAATTTTTTTCAATTCTAGTAATATTAAAACAGTTAATGATTTATCGAGTAAATTTGTTTCACTTAAATTATTTTTTAAATTGATTAAAATTTTTAATTTTGTTTCAGAATCTTGAAATCTTGCGAAACTCAATTGTAAAAGAAAATTAAAAAATTTAAAACTTGAATTTTCAAATTCTTTTATTAACTCAGGATATTTTTTTGGTTGTTTAAAAATTAATTCGTTTGTTGCCTCTAGAACTGTGTTACCAAAAGTAAAATAATTCAAGTAAAAAGTATTACTATCTGACGATTCAAAATATTTTTGCAATTTTAAATACAAGTCATTTCGTAATTGATTATTATTTGATTCATAAATGATTAGAATTACAAGGTTGATCATTGAGAACACTCTTATATCCTGTTGTGGTTGTAGATTAATGATCTTCAAATGGTAATACTTTGACGCTTGTAAATCATTTTTACTATGGTAATACAAAGCAATCAAGTAATATACTGTAGGATAAAGAAATTCAAAATGCGAATACTCTTTTTTCGTAAGTCCATGATTATTTCTAATCATGAATGAATTTAGCGATTCGATTTTAAATTCTCCTTTTAAAAAGGAGGTCAAGTTTTGATAAAAATTAACCAAGTACATCAATTTGCTTAAATGGAAATTCTCCGCGTAAACCGTTTGTAAAGTAATCGGTCTCGATGTTTGTTTTTTACCAACAAGGATCGATTTTTGATTTTGAATAAGATCTAAAGCTTTGGAAAATCTCTTTGTTGTTACTTCTAGGTTATCTTTTATATATGTTAGTCCTTGGAATATATGTAAATTTGTCACGAAATCATTCGGAGTAAGGCAATTAAAGGTAAGATTGCCATAACTAATTTGACCTGTTGTCGGCCAATTTTTAAATTTCTCTTGATAATTTTCTTTAGCAATTTCATCCAATTCGACAAGGATTAATTTTGCTTGGTTATATTTATTTAATATTAAATTTGCACTTAAGCGTGCAAACAAAATCTGGATATATTGTATAGGCGGCGGGTCCTTGGTTTGATCAAGGTATTCTAATGCTTTAAATGAACTTCCTCTTGATATATGCATATTGGCGATGTATATTAATGCAATGTTTTTAAGTAATTGATGGTGATGATCTTCTTTTACGAAATTCTGCAATTTAATAAAAGCCAAATCATCACCAAATAATTCGAATTTCTTTAGTTGAAGGATGGACGAGTACTCTTGGGTGAAATATTCGATTGATTCATCGTATAACTTGAATATATATGGTTTATCTTTGAGGATTTCCAAATTTAACAATGTAAATTGATAAACAACTTCGGTTATATTGAATCTCTTTGCTAAAATAATACCTTCTGAGATATAAACCAATGCGGATTCTTTATTTGCAACATTGTTGAGTATAGTATGACTTAATAAATATAATATGTGTAACTTTTGTTTAACTGATAATTTTTTAAAATATTTCTTATGAACAATTAATAAACTTTTAATGCTTGCTTGGATTAATTTAAAATAAATTAATTGATTTTCTTCATTATGTGAATTCTGAGCTATCTTTCTAGCTTTCTTGAGTAATGATATTGAGTTTGTTGTATAGAACTCATATTTACGTGAATCATCATGATCCATAATGATCGCAAATTGGTTAATTAAAGAACAAAAAAAAAAGAAATAATATTATAGATTTTTACCTAATAAAAAAAATTACAAAGAAAATTAATAAATACAAAAAATACAAAGAAAATTAATAATACAAAAATAATAAATATGAAGTTAGGGTCTATAAAAATGTATCATTTATCTAGTTGTTCTTGTAATTTCCTACATTTCATCCTTTCTTCAGTCAATTCTAACTCATATTGATCTTGTAAATCAGTTACAATTTTTTTAAATTCTTTTCTTAAAGTACTATTTAAACCTTCTTCTGCTGGTGATGTGGGCGAATGGATTTTATCAATTTTCAACAAGCTTAATTCTTTACGTAATTTTGAAATTTCCTGATCTTTTGACTCTAATGTATCTGATGAGCTTGGTGGAGATTGCAATTGATTGATTTTTTTTCTATATTCTTGTATTAATTTTGATGATGAATCTCGAGAAATTTCATATTCTTTTGACAAATATTGATAAGAAAATCTTAAATCATTCAATGCTGTTTTGTATTCCTGCAATGTCTTATCGACTTTCGGAGGTTCACTTTTAGTGACATTTGAATTGACTATCGTATCAATACATTGTTGAAGCCATAAAACTTTTGATTCTGAAGGTTGTGGTAGTACTATATCTCTTTGTGCTGCTATATGTGCCAAATGCGAGAATAACGAATCCGATATGTCGTGTACTTTTTTAGGTGAGCTTGCAACTGAACTTGGAGGTGTCACTTGATCTTCCATAACTTTGACATCTTCAATATAGCCAAGACCTAAGCATGATAAATTGTGATTATAAAGTGTGGTTGTCATTTCGTCTAATTCTTTATTAATTTGGATTAGTTGAGATTGTAATGTCAGTTGTGTTTTTAATATCCTTGTCAATGTAGATTGGTCTAATTCTTCAGTGACTATATCATTTATGAATTGTTGAACGATTGAAATTTTATTGAGCAAATATTCTCTAGATTCTTGCTTTTCCTCGATCGAGTGTTTAATTTCATGTACTTCTTTTAATGATACGATTGAATTTATATTTAATTGACTACTATCGAATACTGAATTTTCAATCAATATTTTTAAATTCAAATAATTCGATCTTGTGGATTTTGAATATATATAACTTTCCAAATCATCTTCGTCATTCAATGTTGAAGTTGAACTCAGTAAACTAGGCACAATATTTGTCTTTAAATGATTTGTAAATGCATCTTGTAGAATTTGAGTGTTTAAATCTGAATTTGAAATAGATTTATTCATTTTCAATTGAAATTTAATTAACTCGGGTGTTGAATTTGTTAAATTATAATTATCACTAGCATCGCTATGGGTTATTTTAAACGGTGAGCTTTTACTAAATGCTTCTGGGCTGATCATTGGGGGGGAGGGGGGGTATAAGTAGTTGGTATAATACAAATTGGTGAATAAACGAATGAATAAATTGGTATAATACAAATGAAGAATCTATTTTTCTTATAGAAATCTGGATTTTGATACAAGAATAAATTTTTTTAAATTATTCTTAATGGAGAGATCTGAGAATCAAATGTGGAAAAATTAACCTTTCTCAAAAAGAAAAAAAAAATAAAAATAAAATGAAATGAAAAATACCGCGTCTCATCTATTGTTTATTATTAAACCCTTTTTCCCGCAATTTTAATATTTTTGAATGGAGTCTAACCGTTGTTATTGATTGCGTTTGACTTGAGGGTCTCATTTATGTTTATAGTACAGGATTCATTGTATCCCGTCTACTTGGAAACATTGTTGACGACGTTTGATTTAAAACCCTTCTTTTTCTCGGAATTAAAAAAACACAATGCGGCCGGTTTTATATAAACAAAGTTTAGAAAACAGATATGAATTGGATTGAAAGATTCAAACAAGTGTATACTTTTTAAAGAACTCATTCAAAATACTCCGAATAATTACTGTTTATTTTCATGAGCTTAGAATTAGTTATTTGGAAACCTGAGTTGATACCTGTCCGTGGGATACCCCGTGGTATTGATAGCGACAATGTTTGCTAGATTAATGTATTCTGATCTTAGCTAGTAATTTATCTTTATTAAGAAATTTCTATTCAAAGTTTTATACAATTACTTCATAGAATGTATTTATACTGAGGGGTTATTTATATGAACCATTGGAGCTTGGGTTTACCTTCGGGGTTCGGCCCCGTTTTAGGGTATGGGTCTTATCGTATTACCGCTGCTTATGCTGAACTTGAAGCTTAAATGCTAACAACACTGTGTCTATCAATACGTTCTTCGGTTTTTTCTTTCTATATAGTTAAATATAGATTTTACCTAATATACATAAGAATTTGATAATAAAATCAAAAAAAAATGGAAAATTGTTAAATTTTTATGCAACATTGAACCGTCATTCAATTCTACAACATGTCAGAAAAACAATATCAATCTCAGCCAATACTATGGTAGGTTTTCCTGTAGAGACTAAATAGTTTGTATATTACCTAATACATAAATGCAAACATAATATGAACAAACTATAACCTTTAAGTTTTTTACAATATATATATTTCTAATATTTTGTGAATTATATTCTTCTATCTCTATTGAAACCAATCCCTTCTATCTATTATGAAGGGAAACTCGTATTTCTTTTGAGTAAAGACAATTCGTAGATAGTAATTGCCTTTAACCTGATATATACGATAAAAACTATTCTGAAGAAACTACAGCAAAAATAATTTAATAAATAATAGACGATGTATTCGGTTTACCACATGCAAATTGTTGAGAAAGAAGAGTATTTATTATCTTATCAATATATATATATAAATACCTAGGGCCTCAGAAACGTTACTTTTTTCACATTAGCATACAGAATAATATACAAATGTTTCACCTGAATTGTTCATTATTTAGAATTAAATTGATCATGGTAAGGTCCTCAGTTGAATACATTTTACAATAATTTAGTTCAAATCTCGATCACAAGTGCAAAATAGACATGCATTGAATTTTAATCGACTGTCATTAATTACGTCAGTATCAACATTTTTTGAAGCGAAATCAAGATACGAACTACTACTCCTCCTTCTTTAAAATAATTTTATTCTTCTGATAATTTTATTTTGGTTTGCGCGATGAAGTTTCATCAATGGATGAAATTCTATCAAATGAACCTTTCACTTCAATTCAACCGAAAAATCCAAAAGCTACTAGATTCATCACATTTAATGTAAATGGTATTAAAACTTTATTTAATTATCATCCATGGAATCAATTTAATAACGATCTAAATGAATTTTTTCTACTGTTACAAGGTGACATTATAACATTACAAGAATTAAAATTAACCGAATCTTCCTTGAATACATTGAAAGATGTGGGTCATTTGAAAGATTATAAATCTTTTATTTCAATACCTACTTTGAAAAAAGGATACAGTGGTGTTGGATTATTTGTTAGAAACCATATAAAAGTATTGAACGCAGAAGAAGGTTTAACGGGGTATTTAAGTACTAAAAAGGGTAAGTCATATCGTGAGTTAAATCTAATTGGCGGATATCCTGATATTTCAGAAGATGAAGCAATGCATATAGACAGTCAAGGTAGATGTGTTGTTATAGAACTAATGAACAATCTTGTGGTATTTGCATTATATTGTCCAGCAAATTCTTCAGGTACAGATGAAGGTGAGATTTATAGAATGAATTTTTTAAAATTGTTATTACAACGATGTCAAAATTTACATAAATCAGGCAAAGAAGTAGTGATAATGGGAGATATCAATGTTGCTTTGGATTTGATCGATAGTGCCGAAGGTATAAAAGAACGATTATTGAATAATTTAATACGACTATCTAATGATGGTTCAACGTTTGAAATTATCAATTATGAAGAATGTTGTAAATTTAAACAATCAAGACAAGCAAGGGCATTAATGAATAAATACGTCATTAGATCATTATGGCAAGATATTTCAGAAAAACATGAAAATAATCAATTTCTATACGACACAACTAGATTCATACAAGGTAGAAGGATGAAAATGTATACAGTTTGGAATGTGTTAAAAGATGCGAGGAAAATCAATTTTGGTTCTAGAATTGATTTGATCTTATGTACTCAAAAATTAATACAACACGTTACAAATTCAGATATTTGGGAATCGGTTTTAGGTAGTGATCATTGTCCAGTATTTACTGACTTTGAGTTGAAGCAAGATGGAACAGCGGAAGCTCCACTGAAATTAGAATTTGAAGCAAAATATCATTATAAATTGAGTAAATCAAAGGATATATCAACATTATTTGGTAGGAAATCAAAAGAATCAACATCTACAGATTCAGAAAACACAGAATCCACCCCTGATTTACTTCAAACACCGACACAAGAAGAATTACCCACAAATTCAGCAGCTCCAGCTTCCAAGTTTATATATAAATCTAGAAAAGAACCACCAAAAAAGAAGCAAAAGATGATACATAACTATTTTAAATAAACTAAAAAATTCGTCCTGTATATGTCTCCAACTTTTATATAATCTAAATTGCTTCAAATTATCAAGTAATTACAAAAATAGTACAAGTAAAACATTTCCAATCAAAAACATTCCTCTCCAAGACGGAGTAACTTGAATTTGATTTAGATTTTTAGCCTCTCCCCAAAGAAAAATATGTTGCATGTTTAGTAACACTGACAGCACTCAACAATTAAACTTGACACTATATTCAGCCTTGCAATATATCAACTAACTCTGATACGAACTTTTGAAACATAAAAAAAGATTATTTAAAGTGCTTTTGTAATTGAGAATGCAATGGGGGGAAAAAAAGAAAAACAAGAAAGGAGTGCATACCAAAAATGACCTGATTACACGACGGGTCATTAGTATAAATAAATTTTTTCTGTTAATTTGTTCAACTTGTACTACAATGGACCAATATAGTCTTCCCTTAAAATCCATCAAAGGTCCAGAGGATGCTAAAAAGATTAGCGATTTAGTCTTTTCAAAAGAGAATGACAACGTCGATGAACCTTCAGAAGGATCCGGATCAGCTTCCGGTATTGTACCAACACTTCAAAATATAGTCGCAACCGTTAATTTGGATTGTAGATTAGATTTGAAAACAATTGCTTTACATGCTAGAAATGCCGAATACAATCCAAAAAGATTTGCTGCGGTGATTATGAGAATCAGAGATCCAAAAACTACAGCATTAATTTTTGCATCGGGTAAAATGGTGGTTACTGGTGCAAAGTCTGAAGATGATTCAAAATTAGCTTCGCGTAAATATGCTAGAATTATTCAAAAACTTGGTTTCAATGCAAAGTTTACAGATTTTAAGATTCAAAATATTGTCGGTTCATGTGATGTCAAATTTCCAATCAGATTAGAAGGTTTAGCATTCAGTCATGGTACTTTCTCGAGTTATGAACCGGAATTATTTCCTGGATTAATTTATAGAATGGTTAAACCGAAAATTGTCTTGTTGATATTCGTATCTGGGAAAATTGTCTTAACGGGTGCTAAACAAAGAGAAGAAATATATGCTGCTTTTGAAGCTATTTATCCCGTTTTAAGTGAATTTAGAAAATCGTGATCAATTTATTTTGATTATTTAAAGCTTTTATTTCATTATTCTTTGCTTCAACTTTTTGTTAACTGGTATATATTTATTTTATGATACTTCGATTTCATTATTTGGTAGTGGTTTTACTTACTGAATCAATTGTTTTTGGTTTGATTTTGTTTGATTTTTTTAGGTTTGTTTGTATTAATAAAATTATCCACATATTTAATCATTTATCTAATGTAACTTTAGGACAGCAAATTATCCAATTCTTTTGCTTATCCTTACTTCAACCCCAAAACTCAATTCGAGAAAAGATCACATCAACACAATCATTTCGAATTATGATTCGGTTTCCATTAAAAACACCATGATATTCGACAGGTGATTTTGAAGTAATAAGGAGGATTTACGAATTTCTTTTGGAGCGTCTTAGAAGAATATCATCATCATAATTTTGATGTATCTGCTTTCTTTGGATAATAATGTAAAGAGAAACAGAAAATTAAACAGAAAAATGATCGCATGTTTTACTAACAAATATGATCTTATATTATGATTTCTATTAAAACCTTATCTCCATTAAGACATTGAAGCTAAAACGTTTTTTTTTTTAGCATTTTTTTAGCAGTTCAAATGAAACGTATCAGATTGTAAGTGGAATAACTTTATTATAAACAACTAGAATCTAAACCTAACGTTCTTTCAATAATTTATTTCTCTTTTCTTTCTTTCTTAATCTTTCAACTTTCTTCGCATGCATTTTTGAAGCTATTCTTTCATATCTTTCTTTTTCTTCTTTAATTTCTCTTCTTCTTTTCAAATCATCGATTCTCTGTTGCTTCACGGCTTGTTTTTCATCTTTCAAGTCTTTTAATTTTTCTTTATATTGTAGTTCTTGTAATCTTTTTAATTCTCTTTCTTTAAATGAATTCCTTTTAGCAACACCTAAAGATTTCACTCTAAATGCATCTTTTTTAATTTTCCAATCTTTACCATTCACTCTTGATCCCTCACTTTTATCCTTTGGTTCTATAGGATTTATATATTTCTTGGGTATTTCATTATACTCAGATTGTGATAAGCTCATCGTTTAATAAAAATCGCACAGAGATTAAAAAAAAAAAAACAAAAAAAAAAAAAAAAAAAAAAATTATATAAACTCATTCATCATATACAACTTCTTGTTTATCTATTATTAGTATAGCTTTTCGTATCCATTTCCTTGATCTTGTATATTTACCCAACCCGTTATTATATCGTGGATGTTCCCAATTACTGTCATAATATACCCATCCTTCTTGTGATTTAGATTTATTAAACTCCAAATCAATTTTCCAATTATCATCAAACCATTTCCACAGATATGTATAGACGTCATTTTCAAATGTAGGAAATTCAAATTCATCCTTCACACTTGGTGCAACTTCTAAAGTTTGCTCATGGCAGAAATTTGGTTTATCATTTGGGTATAATAATGTAGACCACCCTATACCTAACCACCTTCTTTCGTTTTCTAAAATTTCAAATAATACAGTTTGCTTCAATTGATTAAAATTGATCATTTTCTTTTGTAATATCTTGAAATTCGACAATGTTGAAATTGTAACATCTTCCATATCACTTGGAGCTGGAGAAGCGGGATTGATAATTTCATGTTTTTTCATTTTGATGTTTAATCCAGTTATATAAACAACAGCAAGTCTGATATATAATGAACGCCAAAGTAATCTTCTCATTGCAAATGAATACGGTGAATGGAATGAGAAAACGAATAATCCAAAAAACCACAACACTTTCTGTGGTGATAAGATTGTCTTTGTTAATAATAATTGTAGTGGAATAAATGAAAGACCTACAATAAATAACCTTGTACGATTTTGATTTGTTAATTCTATTTCTTTCAATGGTCTAAAGAACATCTCACTACGAACAGTTAAATTATGTAATGTGTATAATATTTCTTCAATTGTTGGTTTTTCATCGTGTTCGGAATCATAGATAACTGAACTTATTGACCAAACTAATGTTGAAAATGATAATGCTAAAAACATGGGTAAGATGATGTGACTAAACCAGTGCCAGTACATGATTAGACATGAGTATACAACCATTATTAGGAAATTTAAATATTGGTCGTCATTGGTCCACGTTATTATTTCGAGGAAATTATCAATTAATAATAAATATGGAAAAATTCGTGATAACACAGTTGCTAAAATCGGGGATTCTGTTAATAGCTTGGTTGTAGGTGATGTTGATAATAGTTTTGTATCACTTGGTTCAAATGTAGCCCTTAGGTAGTTTTTAAATTCTGGCATAGTCCACTGATGGTATTTTCTATTTTGATTCAAAATTGTATGGGGTTAGCGAGAAAAAAAAAATCAAACTTTGATGTCACATGAAAAAACAAATCATTCGAGGAGATAAAATTGGTTGCAAAAATTATATTGGAATCAAAATCATACAATTAGTACAAAAGGTACGAAATTGGAATTGGAATTACATGATCGGAAGATATTTAAACACCAACGTTCCAAAGTGCGT